>LPNX010313088.1:279026-316061 GCA_001517045.1 Pseudotsuga menziesii | reverse complement strand
AATCCAAAAAAGAATTGAAAACCAACCAAGGCAAAATCAAAGGAAATTCAAAATTACACAATAAAAACTAGGAACAACCCTAGAGATAACAAGTTCCTTCAGGTATTGCATCCCTAATGATTGCATCTCATATAATACTTCCCTTGCCAAACTATGAAATTCTTGAACTTCCTCTCACTCTCCAACCAAGTAATTTGAAGGTAAATAGGATGATCACTTTGGTCAATGATGCTCTTATACATCACATGAAAATACCTACTTCCGTAAACACTATTATAGTTATACGCAGTTAATTATGGCTCAACCTTATGATCAACTAAACAAAAATCCATATTTTGTAGTGCAGCATGGATTAGATCATTGGGTTCTTCCCTTGAATTGTAGATTGTTAGGAAGGTCCCATATATGAATAGTTTCCAAACTTTGATTTTTCCTTCTTTGTTGCATCATATATTTTCCATAGTTCTGTAATATATGCATGAGATAATTTTATTTATTCTTAAATATGTTTGCAACTTTGCACATGCGACAATGACATGACTAATCACCCTTAGGTAGATCATTTTTTAGAGGAACTAAATAAGAAACATGCATTGATTTCCCATAACTAGATAATCATGCATATATCACAGATTGGATACTCCTCGTTAGATTGAGGTCACATAAGGATCGAATGGAAACAAGGTCATGAGGCCTGGTTTGGTTAGAATCCGTCATATTATGTAGCATTTGAAAGGGTATGTAGGAACACTAGATTATTTTGTGAAATAAGCTATGAATCTAGAGTAGTTTGTGCAAAAGAACCTTGTTCCCATCTTTTGCAGATTGCAACCCTTATTCTCCAATGACCCTCCTCCAAGAAAGTTTTTAGCATCATGTACACCCAAGACCAGACCAGCATGGCCGCCCTAAGGCTCAAAAAATCTGCTTGCAGCTTGTCTTCAACAAATCTCTCAGCCAACTCTTCCAACTAATGCATCCCTGACAATATGATTTCAGGATGAGTGTGCCCTACCAAGATCCCAATTCACAAATGTGCCCAAGTGCCCTAAGGCATTCTTCAGAAGTATAGATTTCTATGGGCTATATTCATTAATTGACCATCCACATGCCCAAATTTTGAGTTTAGAGTAGCAACTTTGGCTTCAACCATTCCAACACAACTCTGTAATTCATCCTCCATTTCCTTCTTTGTCTGAGAGCAAATATTGCCCATAAATTGTGTAGCGAATCAGCAACTACATGTGGAACAAATTCTCTAAAAGTCTAATACCAATATGATCCCAAAGTATGCCTAGTGGAAATAAGTGCAACAACTGCAATATATAATCCTGCATACACAGCCAATATAAAATGGCAAGCAAATATTGAAGTAATCAAACAATCTTGGAAAATGAATCCACACAATAGGAAAAAAATTTTGAAGAAAATATCAAATCCAAATTTTCATTAAACAAAACATTATGTACAACAAAGATATGAACAGAATTGAAGCTTTTATCAGCAACTACAATCCATCAATTTCTACAAACTCCAGAGATCCAATGGAATTGAATCAACTATACTACTACCTTCACTCAACCCCATTACAAAATGAGAAAGGAATATAAATACAACATGATGAATATGAAGCATTGTAGATCTCATTTGTTCATATCTCAACAATACATTAGTGTACAATAGTCAAGAAGATGAAAAGACAGAGACAAGATGTGACAATTTTTTATGACTGTGAGCTTCTGCTCATAACCAAGTGTCAAACTAAATTGTGAGACTGCACCCAAAGTTGTGCCCTTGGGTCAGTGCTTACATGCATACAACTAAAATATAAGTGCGACATGTGTCCATAACACTGTCGATTGTCACTCTGATGTGCACAGTTATTGGACTGCAGCACATGGTCCTGTTGAAACACCTTTTAGACTGAACTCTCTTCTTTCAATTTAGGACCTGATGGATTTTGACTCTTATTATGGATCAAAAACCAAAATCTAACTCTTATTGTGTATCAAGCAACCCTAAGATCTCCTTTTCAAGATTCTGCAAGATGGGAAAAAGGATCCTACATGCCCTGTTTTACTAGTGTTCTTCATTGACCACTCTTTAAAAGCAATTACGCCATTGAAAGGTCAAATATTGTTTCATTCTGGAAATCTTACTCACTCCAAATCACTTTGAATGATGACCCTATATGCAGGATCGATGGCTTTAGGACAATGGTCAATGCTCTATTGGCTTTCTCTCATTGCATAATTGGAAGATTTTCACTAAGTCATTGGGCAAGAGTTTTTTTATTCATTCTTTGAGAACTTAGAGGCCAAGGGGCAGATTTTGGTGGGAGACCTTCGTTTCTAAATTTTGACCCAGAAAAGTATGCCCATCACAAATCCTCCCCGTATGCATAAGACCTCCAAACCATAGTTTCCACACTCTTGTGTATGACTCCCAACACTCCCTAGTATGACAAGTCCAGCTCAGAGATGAATACTTACCTTAATGCTGTTACGATTTTCCTTGACAGAGTATTGACAGATCAATACTCGCCAGTCTCAATTCTCTTATGAATTCTGTTAACAGAGTTTCAATAGTCAATACTCACCATAATCCTGAGTATGTCAATTTTTTGCAGTCCCACCCTAGCCATTTTTGAGTTCACAAATTTGTGCAGTCCCATCCTGGCCATTTCTTATCTGTTAATCCAGCACCAATTTCATCTTCTCAGCCCCTTTTTTGAGGAAGGCTAGTATTTGTGGCCATTCCAATCATGTCTGATTCCTCTTGCATGGTTTCCATTGATGACATTGCCATGTTTCTTGGCTGATCTGAATCAAACAATGTAAATAATCAATCCAGTAGATCTTGTTCTGTGTGAGATAGAATGGCCATACAATGCATGTATCCTTGTTTTTTCTTTTTCTTTTTCCTGTTTCTTTATTTCTTCCATTTTTCTGTACTAGTTGTGATGGCTAGGTTGGCTAGGAAGGGATGGTGTATGGGAAAAGAAGGGCAAATAATTAACAATTGAAGAACATATCACTGCAGTTTGTCGCCCAGTCATGCATTTACCAGAATTTGTCCATTGGTGCTCAATTAGATACTCCTTTGATAAACGAGTAATTTTGTCCCCAAACCAAACCAAGACCCTGTGCATCATGTCTGCAGACGCCCTAGCTAAAGTACTAGGCTTTCCAGACTTACCAACCCTGCAATTTTTGGATGAAGAAGCCCTACCTTCATCCTATCAAGCCTTAAAACCTATGGAAAGAAGTAACCTGCTATCCCAGAATATAAAAGAAGGCCCCCCTATCCCAACCAATCCACATCCTTATGTAATTGTTGATTTCTCAGATAAATAAAAAGAAGCCATAGCCTTGATTTGTATCATCTCGGGATATGATGATGCAAGTTTGTAATTGAAATTATCATGGGATTGTTATCCCTCCTGACTCCATCAACAGGGGTGATGCCCCCCAGATTTGACCTTTGTCATCACCTAGCTGAGAAAATCCACAACCAGCTAGCAGAGTACCTTTCTCTAGAGAGATTTAGATATCCATCAATGTTATTTTATATGTTTTTGTATCAAAATTTTTAACATTTTAAAGGGCTAGAGATGAAACTAAGGGACTAGGAAGGCAAACAACTACCTATCTATACATGGACAGATCTAGTCCTCAAGAAACCAGGGAATTAGAATTTAAATAATTTACAGACAAGGTCATGACAATAGCTTACTCCTTGTTGCATGATGCATCTCCTCCTAGAATTTCTCCTAAGTATCAGAAGCTTTTGCAGTGTAGCCCTGATACCAAAGTAGGAGATTGGTTCTTGTATGAATATTATACTATTTTGAGGGGATATGCTTTTGAAGAGGAACCTTACAAGTTACCTGCCTTTCTAACTCCAAAGAGTGTTTTCCATGGAGTTTATTAGACAATGATTTATCTCTAATCAAGTTCACTTTGTGAAGTATAAAAACCCCATCACTTTCAGGTTCCCTAAAGATCTAAGACCTTTCTTGGTAAATACTAAAGACCAAAAATGCCCTATCTTACAAATAAAATCTGTTAAATCAACTAAATTTGGAAAAGACAGGAATGTGGCCCTATGACCCTCACCAGATCATTTCCAAAAAGAGGGTCGAAAATAAGAATTCAGCATAAAAATGCATGCCTCATCCTGGCTAGGAGAAAGTGGCAAACCTATTTAATTGGGAGCAAGCTTAGGATATTCTTGGAAATGATGCAGAGCAAACCCCCACAGATTCACAAATAGGGGCTAAGAGAACAGTTGTAGAATCCTGTGCAAACATGGATGTAGATGGAACTGAGGTGCAGCCACCAAGCAAGAAAGCCAGGGTCAAAGCTGAAAAAGAGTGAGAACAAGAAATTGTTGAACATACTCAAACTGAGGATCTACAAAGTGAAGTGGAGGAATTACTAGAAAAAACACCAGCAAGCAAAGAGGTGCCACGTATTACTACCAGGAACTACCCTTCATTGGTGCTTCCCACACCCCTAATGCCGCAAGGGTCATCTCCTGCAAGCACAGTTCAAGTGTAGCCAAACCTACATGTTAAGTATATAGGTACAAGATAGCAAAGTATGGACACAATCAAAGAGTTAAGATAGATCCAGGAACAAAAATATTGCTAACTGTGGAATATCACAAAGAAGATACCCTCAGAATGTCAATTCTGGAACCAAAAGTCTCAGCCCCCCAATCATTTGATGATTGGAAGACAAATGAGTAAAATGTACATTTTGGGTTATTCAGCCCCCTTGACAAGGTTGATTTTAACAAGAAATCCAGCAATATGTTGTTCACGGATGTGTTTCACTCCTCAGTTAATCAAAAGAAGCTAAGAATGGCATTGCAAAAATATGACAAACTGTTGAAAGCAGAGAAAACAACGGTTAAAGCCAAGCAGGTTACTATCACGGAGCTGGAAAGTAGGATAGTGGCCCTAGGGATAAATCCAGTTGAGACATCTCATGCCGAATTCCTCTTGCAACAAAAGGATAATGAGAATGCTCATTTAAGGAAGATGCTAAATATCCTTGATGCAGAGCCTGTTCAAACCCCAGAATTATTAAAGTTGTAGGAAGAGAAGGACATGATTTATGATAGCATGAAGCAGTATAGGTCACAGATGGAAGAGTATAGGAAGAAAGTGGATGACCTAAAGTTACAAATTTCTGCTACAAAATTAAAGCAAACATCCCTTTCTACTCAATCAATTCCCCAATTAGTATCTCCATTAGCTCAGGAGACCACTCAGCCCACAGGAGAAACAGAGCAAGATACAAAAGAGAAAGACTTGCAGACCTCAGTAAAACATACAGAGGAAGCCATGGAGGAAGATGTTCTATCTGAGTAGACTAATAAGAGGGACAGCAGAATAAAATAACTTGAGGAAGAAATAGGTGATAAAGATGACCTCATTGAGGATTTGGAGAGTCAGAGAGATGATTTGAATAAAGAAGTCTCTAAACAAGTAATAGATCTGCAAGGGGAAGATCTCCTAAAAGGAGCCAAAAGAGTGCTATGGGAAAAAAACAACACAAGAGATCCTCAGCAAGTGGGACCATTGTGAAGTAATCCATGATGAATTAGAACTTGCCACTACAGCTACTAAAGAAACAAAAAGGATAAAAAAGGAGCTTGAAGACAAACCTAAGATTGCAACAAAAGTAATCAGCTATTTGAACAACCAAACTAAAAGACAACTGGGAGAGTTACAAATTTCCAACAGAACTTGTTTGATAAAATGGACCAACCAAATGTTAATCAAGCAAAATCTACTGAATAGAACCCAAAACAAAATAAAGGCTTTGACTTCAAAAATTGCATTTTTTAAGGGTTTATTCAAAGAGGTCATAGCCAAGGGTCTGCCCCACTTGTGGGATGGTCATGGATATATATATAAAAGAAGGAAGAGTACCAAGAGCTCTTGATTCAAAAGAAAAATGAAAAGGGAGAGTTTGATGAGCATGCTAGGAGGAGATGTTGCAGTCGTGGAACTAACTGTTGAATTTGAAATATGGATAAAGTTGAAAATTTTGCTAAGAAAATTACCCCTTATATCTTATGAAAAAATCACAAATGTTGAGAGAGTTTTAGAATCTCTAAAATACCAACAATATCCTATGGGAAAAGATTGGTACCAAGTCTCCAAGTATCATAAGCTTGTTCTACCACCACAAGGGGAGCCTTAAGTACAGCCAGCACAATAGCCAACAGGGCAGCCAAGTGGGTAGAGTGGGAAGACATTCACATAGCCAATTCAGTAGGCTTTCATGCCACCAATGGGACATTTGTCAGGACAGGCAGTTATCCAGGCAATGCAACAGATGTTATCTGGCCAGCCAGTAGGGCCAGCTAGCTGTGCAGAAAGAGTATAAGGGAGTGGTCAGTCACCTCAGCCAAAGACCACTACAAAGATTTTGAACAAGAAGAAGTAAAGGCAAAAAGGGGCAGTTAGATAAGTCTAACCAAAGTTTAAAACAGAATGATAGTGACAGGAGTGAGGACAGCTGGCAAGGCAGTTAGAGCAAATAGAAAATGGTTAGGTTTTCCTCTCCTATATAAGAAAGATTCGAGCTCAGACACAAGGCTGGCAGATTTTTTAGAGGACCTCTGAAGGAGTTATTGAGTCAATGGTGTATAAATTTTTTATAGAGGAATTAATCCAGAGATTAAGATTTTGATGTGTTTTCAACGAATGTCTCTAATTGTTCTCCCTACTGTTATTTCCAGATATAATCTATATCTGTGTAGACTTTCTTGAGAGTAATTAAAGCTTTTCAGCAGGAGATTTACATTGTATTTGTGTCAGTGATACGAATGTATGTTTGAGTAGTGAGATTGAATTTGAGATTTCATTTTTCATGACCTCGGTTCTGTCTTTTGATGTTTCGGTAATTTAGAGTAATCGAAGGTTTCTTTTACTGTGAAACATATGAATGTCAAATGTTGCCATTTATTCTGCAAAATACCAAGACTGCTTTGTTTTTTGTTTGATTGTTGAATTCTTTATAAGGTCAGCACGTCTGCTATCACCTTGAATGTGTAAGATTTGTCTGAGGGGCACCTTGTACAATTCTTTTGTCTTCCATATGCTCAATTCAACATCATTTTTACCTGAAAATATGAATATGCTCCATTAAATTCTTCTATAATAAATCCTCATACCAAAATTAATCCAATATTGTTATATCTGCAAATATTTTTCAAAGAAAACCAAAATTTCATCACAATTCTAAAGATTAAACTCTAAATCTCTAATAATTCAGCCTCGTCGTGCCTTAGCATTGTTGTCACATACATAGTAGATGGGGCTACCAAGATTCCAGAGCAGTTATGAGCATATTCCTGAGCCAGTCCTTTACTATGAGATCAGCAGTTCTGAGCATATTCCTGAGCCAGTCCTTTATGTCAATAGTTTAAGTAAGGATTTGTAATAGACAAAGTAATGGGAAAGTGGCGATGACCTAATGGCAAGATTTAAAATATAGGCCATCTTCTGCATCCATCTTCTCGTGAAATGAAATATTTGACATTTATAAAATCCAGTTGTTCTGAAAAGAGCATTTTGAATGGTTTTGATGTGAAATTCTGATTGCTAATAATATATCAACAATCCAACACAAAGGTCACGTCCAGCTAAATTTCCTTAATGATCTTAACTACCCTCACAGCAATTTCCTAAGTTTGCAATATTGTTATTGATTCTGTGCCAACTGAAAATCACATCAACAAATGGAAAAAACAGAAACTCACCTGCTTTACTCTTGGATCCAAATAATGAAGAAAATTTTGGGGAGAAGCAATGAATTGCCCAACAGGGGCAGAAGTAGCCCCTGCCACCATTCTGAAAAACTTCTCTCCAATGAATTCCTAAACACCCACATTGGGAAACACTCCTTTCCACTCCTTTCCTCTTCTGCCTCTGCCTTCTTCGTTGGTAATAGCCGACACCACTGTCCTACTCCCATATCTCCTCGTTGCTTGATATCTATTAGTATTTTTCCTTGAATCGACTGTGAATGTTGTTCTGAAAAGGGTATTCCCCATAGGGTATTTTGGGTAGAAACCACTTTGGTTCAGAAAACACAAAGAAGTGAGAGAATTTGAGCATGGGTGAATTGCACGGAGCATCGTCCCTAAACTTAAATGGGTAAAGTGCAATCAAATGACAAATGAGATTTGATCATCGTTCATTCTTCCTCCTAAATTTCCCGTATCCAAAGGAAGCTTTGAACAACAATCTTTGTGACCATCCACTTCCAACTACTCTATAATCCAAGAAAGTCAATTTCTTATCCATCTATGGATCGTGAACCCAGTCTCCTGGCTGACCCTGTAAGGAAAACTCTCAAAGGAAATCGATGTAGCAGACCTGTGCCATCCATTTTCACCTGAAGCAGACCCAAATCTTGTGCTGCTCCATACCCAATGCATGAACATCCAGGGCTTGTAAATTAGGGACGAACTAAAACAAATTTACCCAAAAATCCATAAATAGAAGCGAAATACCAAATTTTTAACCTATCCGGTGAATCATCTTCATTTATCCTCCAAAACTGTAAATTTTTGGCGATTTCACCTCCATTACGGAAGAAATCGGGGCGAATGTCACGATTTTCCCATGGACGGGTTGGCGAAATTAGGTTTTATGAATTTTCAAACGTTAATCGGCCGGGCGGGCTATTTAGTCAAGGGAAATTATATATAAAATAAAATATGGGCTAATTTATTAAATTAAAAAAAACCATTTTAATATTAAAAATTCGCTCATCTTTTTTTGGGCACCACTTAAAATTTGCCCATCTTAGTATAAGCCATTGAAGAAGAGGAAAATGATTTAGGAAAAAATGATATCCAAAATTGTAGAGCTAGGGTTCATTTGAAATCTTAAACTTGTTGTACAATACCACCTAGCAGATTCAATACCATCTGGTTCTCCTTCCTTTCATAATGCCATCTTGCCCTCATAACCTTATACCTTTTACAAAATTTGATGTTGAACCTGTACTATTTCTTGGATTTCTTTCTTTTATGTCTGTCTGTGGTGACAATGTAGAAATAAACTTGAGAAGCTAGGCTACGATGAGATCTATTTTCTCAAAATCCCCTTAGTATTGTAACAAGACCTGCCTACCCTACCAAAGTCATTCTTAGATCAAATTAATTTTATCTCATTTTTTATGGTCTCTATATGTGATTACATCTCTGTGATGCAATTTACATGATTTTCCAAGAGATCATGGCACCTGTAGTCACTGGAATCATGGTTAAATCTTATTGCATGTATGCAGCTGGTGTATGACTCTCATGGTGCATATTAAAAGGTATGAAAGCATGGGTAAATCTTGACCATGTTCTGCATTTTCTGGAATGATCTAGTACATGTTGATTTGCATGGTCCAATGAAACCACCTATAATAGCTGGAGCTAAGTATTTATTCCCAAATCAAACACTTGGCACTCCCAAATCGCACACTCCTAAAGTTGAACCCATTGATTGTTCCAAAACTAAAAGAACTCTCCCAAAGCACTCCCATGTGCCAACTTGGGACTTTTTCTTTTTTTTTTACATGTGGAGCCTAAGGAAGGCCCCAGTAATCCCCACACCTCATGGCTAGGGTTTAGGGGCATATAAAAGCCTTGTTTCGCTAAATTTTCTCTCATTATATCACTCATTTCACTCATCTTTGTCATGGTTTTTAGTGGGCTTATTTAGTTGTTAAGGAGATTTGTGATAACTTGGAGAGGAGATTGAAGGGTTCCATAATCAAATTCAAACGTTGTTGGAGAACCCAAGAGGTAAGCTCCAATCTTGTTCTCACTTAGTTTTTGATGCCTCACTTAGTCATTCTCAATGTTTACTTTAGTATTTCCATTTTTTTATTTCTCAATTGAAAACATTTTTGGTTTAACGCTGTAACGATTATATAGCTATTGAGTTGGAGGATGTTGATCCAACATCAGATTAGACCATTGAACACATGGAGTCATTATTCTTGGAGGACCTCAATTGGTTGACCACCAAGGCATCAACAGCAAGGGGGCTTTCCTACCCATAATTCCTAATTTATCATTTATGCTTAATGCCATGGTTCATCATCCCAAATCCATCTATCTTTGTTTTGTCATTAAAATTTTTAAAGGATAAAGGATGTCATCAAACATATCATATGCTTGAAATTATTTCTAAAGTTAAACTGAATACTCTTCATGAAAGCATGAGACAGTAACATCTAACATTTGGGAGGCATATATGATATGAGCACTGCACTCCCTATGTAGAAGAAATATCAGCTCCAAATCCATAAGAACAAAAATCTGTTATGAGTAACATGGGCAAGTGGCATATACAGTTAAAGGATCTTCATTAAAGAAATTAACTAGAAGATAAATGGAAGACAAGGATAGAACAAGCAAATTCAAAAGTTGTATCAACAACCAAGGTAAGACTAGAGGCTGTATCAACAAGACTAATAATCTTCTGGACATTTCTGTAAGCTGAAACAAAACAAGAAATCCGTAACCATAAATTAAAGTCATATTAAAAAAGAAAGCGCACTGAACAACACTATGACTGAGAAATGGGGAAGAGGGAGCCATAAATAAAATCATAATCAAACACACAATATCAACAGTAGTATCCAGAGGTCCCAGGGCCAGATTCACTCTACACAAAATAATGCTCTCCATGTCTGTTCAAGCAGCCACTGTTCAAGAAGCCAATATTCCATTCAAATATTCCAGGTATTCCACCATGATTTCACAGCCAAGCCCCCTCATCCCTGGATATTCGTCGGACGACAACATCATGCAGTGCATTGGTTCTCTCATTGATCGATGACTCAGATGAAACCATCCTCTTTCTCTCACCTATCTACTTTCTCCAGATGTCTAGACAACAACATTGTATGCTTAACATAGTTTTGATCTTGATTTTGTATCTGCACTACTTGTTGTAGTTCTATTGAATAATTAGTTAGTTCTTTCTCTGCTTGCAATTATTCACATTGGATGTACTTTGAGTCCCATTGACCAACTTTGTGGTCACATGTTTGAACATTAATGAAATTATCTTATCTTATCTCCTTTATTACATATACATTATGATAATATATGATTATTTTATTATGGCAAATAGGTATGATGCCCACCCAGACTCTGAAAAGTAAATAATTTGAAACATATTTCTTCTTTAGTTCATATAGATTATAGCAAGTAGGTCTGTTCCCAACCAGTGCTTTGAAAAGTATGAAGGTACAATAATATCATGTCAAGAATCATAAATGCGGAGAGCTCTGGAAGTACTATAGCTTTGGAATGACCTTTGCATAATCAATCAATAGCATTGAGAAGAGACAATGCCAATCTCTAGAAAAGATTAAGCATGACATCTTATTCTCAAGTCCCTACAGATAAAGAAAGTGAAAAATAAACAGGATCAATTTCATACCCAAACTAGCCACATGGTTGAAAGTACAGCACGACTTTATCTCATGTGGTCAAATTTGTCAGCACCATCTCACCAGGTGAATCAATCCAAGTTCACCCAAAAATTAGATTATGAACTTTAGTTTGAGGCGGCACCAAATCTAGAACCTCTCCAGATTTCTTTAGCACCACACGTGTTCTAAAAAATCCATGCATACACAAGTTAGCAATTTTTATCACCATAAAAAGAAAAGGCTGCATACAGCCACCAATTGTCCATGTCAGTTAGATAAAATATTCACTGTCCAAAGAGCAATGCAAAAAAGTTATCGTTTAAATGGACCCTTGAAGTGCTCCATATAACTTTGATAAGCAGGGTAGGAGGCTGTCTCCACTTATCATTCCATTTTCACATGAATGTCATCATAAGATTGCAAAGAGAATATCAACTTATAGTTAAATATTTTCAGTGTCCACAATAAAATAGTTGGCTTGAAAATGCAGCTGATACATTTTTTATAACCACAAGAGACAGATATCAATTTCCATCAAAATATATACTTTAAAGTTTTCAGTAATGCAGTAAACAAAGGAAATGTTGGTTCACACCTTTGTCACAGTTCAAGTAACACATCTTATTTGATTTGTTAATGACAGAAGAGATCCAAAATGATTGAACTGGAAATCAATAGAAGTACATATACCATCTCTTATAAGTTATAACCAATTGTACAAGCACTTTTGCAACTTTCTCTCCTTTGGACAATTCAAACACTTTAGCTATAGAGTTACTTGCAAAAAAATAGGCTTCTTGGTTTTGATAAGTATAACTCTATCATATCAATGATTCATAAAAATTAATTTGCTTGTGTGCAGTATTTCCAGGACTCTCAATTCTCTAGAAAAAAAATACAATTTTAATCTCATCCAAGCAACAACCTCAAGGACAATATCATAGACGACTACAAAAGAGAAACTCCAGCTACAAGCAAGATATTGTATTTATCAAGACCCAAATATGAAGGCAAATAACAGTGCCAACCTATAGAAACAACCAATTTACAAAAATGATGATACATATATCTGATAGGACAACTATCTAATTAAAGAGAGAATAAGCTTTCTAAAAGTTACCTTCCAAGTGGATAAATTAGTGGAAGCATAACTCAGTACTTCCATATGTTGGAATGCCAAACCAATCTTGCTTTATTCATTGTAAATATTCCATTACTTGAATACTCGAGGGAGTCTCTTAATCCATTCATGTGATTCCACCTTCCAAACAAGCTTAAATGAAGGAACTTTAAATTGGAATTCAAGGAATCCCCAATTATTCCTTACTGGTCCCCCAAGTCTTGTGCCGATTCCTTTCGAATTTCCACCAAAAATATGAGATGCAATAGAACTTCCACTTGTGCCTTCAAAGTTTTTTTTGGATGAGAATTTTCAATGACTTCTGTATTTTGCTGATAAGCTTCCTTAATCTGCAAATAATCTGCACTCCCTAGCTTATGATCATTTGTCATTGGTTGGCTTGCCTTAATATCACGATCATGCCACCCATCAAATTGAAGACTATTCTTAAGCCAACAATTGTTTTTTTTTACAATTTTATTAATCACCATTTTTTCTCCATATCGTGTGCCCAATGACACCTCTCTCTAGCAATGCATAAATCGGCTTCTGCACAGTTTGTGATCCTAGATGCATGCCATTATTTGTATTTGCATGACATCAAGTGTTATTTATAGTTGTCGTGAGTCCATGACATTAATGCAATAAATGAAGTCTTGTAGAGGAGGACCTATCAAACCGGCCTTTTGAATTTCATTTTGATGAAAAAAGAGTGGACATTGATAGCGAGGTTCACATAGGTAGTAGGAACAATGTTTTGAGCTCGCTTCGAGCCTAGTAGTAGACTCGTAGTTGTTCTTTTTTGTTATAGTCGTAGTTGTTGACACATTGCCACACTTTAGATTGCAACCCCAAGTGACTTGAGAGTCAGAGTCACATCTCAATGGCTAGTTCCTCGTAGTCATCAATGCTTACTGGTCATCTTGCACAACTAAGAATTGAGTGCACGACATGAGTGAGTAAGTGATTATAATTTATCATATTTCTAGTATTTTGAATGATGAGTTGAACTTTATAACATAGGAATTTCAACATCTTGAGAAATTTATATGGATGGGTAATTTCAAATGTTGCCCTTCTTTTGAAATGTCAATATAAATTATGCCCTTCTTAATTAGAAGGATAAAATTCAAATTAAATTTTTTTTTTTGAAAAACAATTTTAATTTTACACTTCTAAAAAGGACTAGAACCCTTTGGAAGGGTTTAATTTCACATTGATGGAAACTAGGTATGTGATGGTAAGTTCCTAAAATCTAGGAAAATAACTTGAGTACTCCCTAATGAAAAATTAAGAAAATCGAAAATAAAAATTGTTTAGTCTTCTTAAAAAAATCATGTAAAAGACAAATATATAAAATAAACAAAAATAAATAAAATATAAAAAATTTAACAAAATAAAAATGCAAAAACAAAAAAAATGAAACCACAAAAAAAGAAAAAAAAAACCTTTTCCCCAATATGCCGACCCGACTTCCTTAATCCTTCCAGGAGGGGCTCGATGCAAGGATGATCAACCGGTCTCTGAAGAGAGGAGGAAGATACTAACGGATCTGTGGATTTTCTCAGGTCAGATCATAGGTGTAGCATTTGAAGAATGCTCATATTAGAACTGCGATCCAATATCACAGCTTGAGGAGAACACCAAATCATTGATGACTGAGGAATGGCATTTCAAAATATATCTGATAAAAAGAATCGTTCGTCTCAGCACTTGCAAATCATTGGTAGCTCTGGACATTGAATCGATCTGTGGAATTTATACAGATTACGGTTGAAGTTACACGTAATCGCCTTGGTGGTGTGATGTAGCCAGAGTTCTGTTGATTAGGGATTCATTTGAAGGCCGTTGTTCTAGAACAAAGTGTGCATTTATAAACCTGGGTATTTTCATACAAAAGATTCAGGAATCTAAGGTTGTGCCATTAAATTCCTTTCAATATAAATTCTAGTAATGCTCGATGAATTCCTGTAATACTTAATGGTTTCCTGTAAGTTAGATAAATTCTCTGAATTTGCAGTTTTCTATCAATTAGTTGTTTGAGGATGCAAGTGTGCTCCATATTTGGGGTTATACTAAGTTGTAATCCAAGTTTACCCTTAATCCTCTTACAGGTAGTATTTAAACATGTAGACATTTTCCTGCCATTGATGAGGGGTAGCAACCCGAAGCAGTGTGAACTAAAAGCATTCTATTTCAAAGGGCAATTGTACTAGGTAGCTATTATATCTATCCAATTTTATCCCTTGATCCTCTTACGGGTAGTATCCAAACACATAGACGTTGTCTAGCCATTAATGAGGGGTAGCATCCTAAAACAGTGTGGATTAGAGGTCCAATCTATTTCAGTAGAGAACTACACCAGGTGGTTGCTACTTCGATGAGGAGCCTATATCATAGCTGTCAATTCAAAGGTATATTTGTTTTATTAAACATTATGAAATAATATCCCTTATTCCTTATCCTCAACCAATATTACCTCCAAAACTCTAAACCTATGCATGGAAAGATAATTACTAAGACAATTTATAGCCCCATTCTCGATGCATTAGCCCTAAAAGATTACTTTCGTGCATAATAGTAAATACCCTGGATTTAGTTTTGTGTAACATGGTTAAGGAACCAAGACCCATAATCTATGCTAAAAACATTGTAATGGCACCTATATCCTTCTTGAAAGCAAAAGATTCCATTTACAAGACATGTGAGGTGATATAGAACCATGTGCATGTCCACTAGACATATAGATGAATATTTTAGGGCTTACATCCTCGTTGTTTATTCCTAAACCTTACAAAATTCCCTAAGAACCATCCATGTCATTTGAAATATTCTAACAACAATAATATGATCCATGTAGGACAATTATTCACTCTACTTGGGTTGTGTTGTGGTTTTTTATTATGTGCATGTTCCATGAACGATAAAATCCTATTTTAGGCCCCAATACATTGTTTTCCTTTTTGAACCATGTTTGTGACCCTAAAAACTATCCTTGACATACACAACCATTTAGTGGCACTCGTATGAAACCTGTAGGTCAAAGATTCTCTTTACAAGTCCTAAGGTAGTTTTGAGGTGTGTGCATGGTCCATGAGCCATAAATCCCTTTTTAGGACAATTCTTCCTTATACAATGGTAGGGCCTCAATAACAATCCTTAGTGCAATGGAACCTATCTAATACATGTAGGCCAAATACTCCCTTTATAGTGCCAGTATGGTCATTTCAAATAATGTGCATGGTCCATGAGCACTAAAAACCTCTTTTAGAAAATCCCGATCCATAAAATTTCTATATGACTCATTGGCCTTCTGTGGGGACTTGGGTCACCAAACGAACAAGCTCTCCCATGGGAATATTTGGCGTGGGATCATTATATGGTTCTCAGGTAATCCTTGTTGGCATGTATGATGTCTATTGCTTATGAGTCAACATTGCCGTTTTTTACTCCCCTTACTTCCCCTATGTACTCGTATCATTTACGCTACCCTACGAGGATTCACCAAACTCAAGTTCCTTGTGCTTTTGCTTGATGATGTCTCTTCTATTAGAATTTTAAGCCCATGATAGTTTCGATAGTTTTCCATTGTATGCCGCATGGTTTATAGGTGTTCCTCTCCTTAGTTGGCCTCAACATAAAATTTTAGTTCCATTTTCTATTGTTATTTTGATTGGAATTCACTTGTAATAGAAAAATTGAGGAGTCAAGGGGAAACATCAAGCAATACATGGCATTATTGAGTGTTGGAAAAGGGGACACGATCTTCACAACAAATGTGTGTGGAACGACTAGTATCTGACCCACTTTCATTATTGCCAATGTCATAGGTATAATGATTACTATGATGATGAATTGTTCTTGTATTTTTCATTGTCATGATCACCATTCCTCTTGTCATCATTGTCATCATCATTGTCGCCATCATTGTTATCATCATTAATGCCATCTTCAACAACACTCCACTTGATCATATGATTTTTCACAATGAATTTTAATGAACAAAGCATTTAATCAAAGGGGAAAATACCACTTTATTCTTTCCCAAACTGGTATCACACTATCCAAGTTGATGGTTTGTCTCTATTGAAAAATATCTCATGATGATCATCATGTTGATTTTTTCGTAAGCAACTTTGAGAGCCATTCTCTAAGAGAATGGAGGCACCTTGTCAGTTACCAGGAAATTGAACCAGCCTGGGACTGATAGACTCAGCCTGGTGCTGAGGGCCATTCTTTGAATGGAGGCAACTGGCCAGTTACCAGGAATTTAACCTAGTCCGGGACTAGGGGACTCATCCTGGGGTTGAGGTCCATTCTTTGAATGGAGGCACCTGGTCAGTTACCAAGAATTTGACCTAGTTTGGGACTGGGGGACTCATTCTGGGGCTGAGGGCCATTCTCTGGGAGAATGGAAGCACCTGGTTAGTTACCAGGAATTTGACCTAGTCTAGTACTGGGGATCTTAGCTTAGAGATGAGTGCCATTCACTGAGTGGAGGCACCTGGTCAGTTACCAGTGTTGATTTTTCCTTAGAAACATCGAGAGCTATTCTCTTAGGAGAATGGGGACATATGGTCAAGGACTAGGATGTGGAACCAGTCCAGCACTGGGGGACTCAACCTTGAGTTGAGTATCCATTCTGTTGAATGGAGACATCTGGTTAGGGACCAGGTTGTGGAACCAGTCCAGTACTGGGGGATTCAGCCTAGAGTTGTGTGACCATTTTGTTGAATGAAGACATCTGGTTAGGGACCAAGATGTGGAACCAGTCCAGAATCGGGGGACTCAGCCTAGAGCTAAGTGGCCATTATTTGAATGGAGGCACCTGTTCAGTTAATAGGAAAATGACCCAGTCTAGCACTGGGGGACTCAGCTTAAGACTGAGGGCCATTATTCGGGAGAATGGAGACGCTTGGTCTATTACCAAGTGTTTGACCTTGGGTCAAATTATGCAATTTCGGGCAGGCAGAGTAAATTTTGGGCAACCATTCTGGAAGTTTCAGGAAACTAGAAGATATAGGGAAGAAATCCCTAATATGATTTTTGCATGAAATACATTTTCATAGATTTTTTATTTGTGGTACAAACCCATTAGGGTTTGAGAATTATTGAGAAACTCAGTCATCTCATTTAAGAGATGAATTAGTAATGCTTTTGGGGGTTTTTGTCCTTTAAAGGTTTCCCCATGAAAAACTACTTTGTTCAATGTGTGTGATGTTGTTGATGTTTCTACTGCACTTGTCTTTTGTTATCTTACAGTCTACAAAATTTTAAGAATTCATGCTAATGCTAAAATTCAACAACCAGGAATGTAACCTAGTTTGGGACTAGGATCCAAGCCTAGGGCTGAGGGAAATTATCCCGAACAATGGATTCACTTGGTCAGTTACCAAGTATTTGACATTGAGTCATTTGATGCAGCCTGGGGATGAGGCACCTGGTCAGTTACCAGGTCATCACCGTAAGCCCTAGACCGGGTTTGGGCAAGTTATGCACTCCTCTCCTTGATCTATGGGCTATGAGACCTTCTCCAGGGACTATATACCCCTGGTTGAAAAACCTAGCACCCGATCTTGGTGGCACAAGGAGATCAAGATAAAGCATTTAGTAATTCTCCTTATTTATGAATATGTACTTTGAGTGGGCATGAAAGAACCACATGGACCCTTGAGACAACTTGTTATGACCACAAAAATACTTGGAGGACCATTTAACCCTATCCTTGGTTAATGAGATCATCAAGAGAAGGACCAAGTGGCACAAGTAAAAACACCAAAAAGACCTTTGTACCACAAAAGATTAAAGTCAAAGGGTCAAAGATGAAAAATAAGTTAAACCCTAATGTAAACTTCTAATTATGTGGAACTAACTTAAATGTTGATAAACTATAAATAAAGGACATTTGCAATTCATCTCATAGACACAATACTTCAACACTTGACTGCTCCTCTACTCGCTGCCTGAGGTTGACAGAGATAATTTTGGTGGCTGGTGTTTTGTTTCTTTCTTCAACAGTGGTAACATTTATGCTTGCTTGGTTTTCTCTTGTCACACTACAGTCACTATGGTGGTTATAAGTAGCAGTTGTAATAACCCTCAACTGTGGTCTAGGGATACAACAGGTCTCAGTGTGAAGCCGGTTGGCAGTCAACAAGCTCACGACAACACTAAAACTCTTTCCTTCTTCTCGTTGGTACATTCCATGAGACCCTAACCAAACTAGGGTCTGTTGCAACACCCTTGAGCCCTACTAGGGCTGATCTACTGTGCACCCTAGCTCTTGTTAGGGATTCTACAGCTCACGAGTGACCTGCTAAGGTCACCCTCTATGCACCTAAGCCCTGTTAGGGCTGTCCCTTATACCCCTCGAGCTTTGTTAGGGCTCCAACAGGTGCACACAATATTCACGGTGGTTGCTAGGGTTGATCACAACTCACAGTAGCATTAACAGCAGACCATGGGGTGGCTGCTAGGGCTGCTCACAGCTGACAGGAAGCAACAATAATGTACAATAGGCGGTGGTGGTCTAGGGAAGCAACAACAACACACAACAGGGTTACATGGAGACTAGGGTTGAAGTAACACCCTCGGTGGTGACCTAATTAAGCAACAACACCCTCATTGGTGACCTAATTGAGTAGTAGCACCCTGCTAGTGGTCATGGGTAGCAACAACGATTTGTTACAACCCTGCTAGTGGTCAGGTAGCAACAACAGTATGCTACAACCCTTGTTAATGGTCACTATTGGAAGTAGCAGCAGTTTGCAGGTCATTTACAACAACATCAACAAACTTAGTGGTCACAGGTAGCAACAATAATTCCTACAAGAACATCAACAGACCTAGTGGTCACAGGTAGCAACAACAATTTGTTACAACCCTGTTAATGGTCACGGGTAGCAGCAGTAGTCTGCTACAACCCCCATTGATGGTCATGATTGGCAGCAATAGCACTTAGCAGGTCACCTATAGTAGCATCAATAGACTTGGTTGTCAGAAGCAGCTACAGTGGGCTGCTACAGGTGGTTAGGGTTAGTTGCAAAAGGCTGCTACAAGACTCAGCAGTAGCTCACACTCCACATGGCAACAACAAATGGTAGCAACACTAATCCTGCTAGGGCTACTTTGATTTTGGAAAATTTTTGTACATTCATCTCAAAATTCTGAGATCAAAACCGATTGATTTAGATTCGGATCAATATCAGTTAATCAGGTAAGATTTGTAGAGAATGAATGCCAATTGCTTGAAGGAATGCTTGAATTTTTTTTGAATAATGTGTAAATATGGATTTGGTGGGAGTGCCTAAAAACCCTAAAATTCTTGTGAAATGGTATGTTGGGCTAATGAAAACCCCAACCTTGAATTTGCATTCCATGGACCATGCTCTTATCGATATTTTTACACACTTTACTGCAGGCATGTGAACTGTTAGGTGCATGGCATCAGTTGGGAATGTGAACTATAAACAAATCTTTTATAGTAGACATCTTGTCATCTTGGTGATTCCTTTGGTATAAGAATACTTCAAATTTTGCTGGTCTATTTGGAGCTTTAGATAAATGAACTGCCACCTGAACAAATATTGTTTGAACTTTTCTATATCATATGTTGGCCAACTTCTCCTTATCATAGATTCATAATTATCAATCAATTTTTTTCTTTCAAAGAAACAAGATGCTGATTTTGCATGAGCACATCCCCTCTGCTGGTGCCTGAAGCATCACATTCCACTTAAAAGAGCTGTGAGATATGCTCAAATAATTGTTGGAACTTGGATATAACCTTCTTCGTGTGTTGTAATTTGTCTTCTATTGCTTTTTCCATTTTAGTTGATCCTTGTTTGTAATATCAGCGAAGAGTTTCATAAGGCTCCCAAATTTTGGATAGATCCCCTGTAGAAGTTGCACAACATCTAGAATCCCCTCAACTAGCTCACATTATTTGGAGTGGGCCAGTCAAGAATTGCCTGAGTTATATTATAATTATTCCTATTTCCTTGAGCATTCTGACTATCACAAGGTGCAACATAGAAAATCATAAAAGCAATTCCATAGAGAAATACATTTAGTAACATATACTACTTAGTTTGCAGAAACTGCTTCTAGATATTTCTGTACATGATAAAATTATTACTCGAGAATTATTTTTCACCTTATTTTATATATGTTTTTTCACATACAATTTATACATAAATGGTAGTTATGGGAATGCAAATGTATATCTTTTTTTCAAAATTCAAGACCCAATCTAAACCACCATAAAGAATTAAGAAATGGTAGTTAACATTCAAGGATGGCTTCTTGAACAGTTCATAAATTGCCAGCTTAAAATGGATAGTAAACTCCCAGATAACTTGAAATGGCCAGTAATTGCCACCCTATAAACAGCCTTGAAACTGGCAATGCCACGGTGAATTGAAAGTACTACTGAATAATATAAATATATTTAGTGGACATATATATCCTGCCAAGAAAGAATGTTCAAACTATAGGTATTAGGGACCAGTCAGATATTTTTTTAATTAGTGAAAAAGGTAGTTGTTTAGCAGTGGGGAATACTTTTGTATTTTGTCTGGTTTTATAATAGGTATAATACTTTCATATAAATATCAATTGAACCAAGGATGCCTTAGTTGTGCAAAGCACAGTTTCTATTTGGGAAAGGTTTATAATGTTTTCCTGACATCTTAAATCTCCTGATAAATAATATATCCATCTCTATAATATAGCTCATCCATAGCTAGCCACCTCCTTTGTGGTGATGCATAGGCATATTATTTGGTTCTAGATTATTTATGTAGTGAAAAAGAACAAAAATATAAAACTAAGTAGAAGACCTTTATATAGAATAAAGACATAACTTATCTGTTTTGAACACATAATATGATCTTCTAATTTGAGGGATTTATCCGTGGATCACTACATGTTATTATTTTCTCCTAGATATTGTCCAATGGAAAATTTAGCATGAGAAATTAAATTTGTAGAATTGGAGAGAGAAATTGTGCTGAGAACCAATGAAATGAGGGTAATTCCCAAGGAAAATGTGTTCTTCGGAAGTCTAATGTGCAATGCATGTTAGCAGCATTGACCCTTTTTAATGAATAGGAAAATGTATGCTTAGGGATATGCAGGAAAGTGTTTTAGAATTTATTGCGTTGGTTGTTGCAAAATTTTGGATTGATTGTAAGTTTTTAGAATTTCTAACATTTTAGATTTCCATTACAAAGTACTAAAGAAATATCTATATCGTCTTTTTCCTGCACTCTAGGGTTAGCTGATCGCATGAGAGGGCAGCTGAGGCTGCATGGAGAAGCATGGCCGTGCCTGGGGGAGGGGAGGCTGCCCCCCCCCCCCCCCATCCAATTCTGATGAGGAAGCCTTCAGAAGGATAATCTATAGCAGAGGCAAGAAAACCTCTCCTCCGGAGGTCCCAAAATTCATTAAGAAGCTAGAAGAAATTCCAGAAATCTCCCCTCCTGAAGAAAAACCAATGAAAATAGCTATGGCATTGGCGAAACGAGGTCTTGTGGGGAAGTTCATGGGCCTATGGCCCTCCACCAAAATAACAGATGACTGGATACAGAGGAATTGGAAGCCCAATCTGAAACATGGAGTGACTTGTTACCCTGTAGTGCGAGGGTTCTTTATCTTTGAATTCATCTCAGAAGAATACCGAAACTTAATCTTTAGAAATGCCCCCTACTTCATGGGGATGCAGGGCCTATACCTGAACAAATGGACAGCATACTTTGATCCCTCGATCGATCTCCCCAAAGAAGTGCTGGTGTGGTTTAGGCTCCCTAACCTTCTGATGCATTGCTGGGACTTTGACTCATTGCAGAGAATAGGGAATAGAATCGGGCGTTTCATTGACAAAGCTGATAATAAGGGACAATACAACTGCGCCATAATTTGTGTCGAAGTTGACCTCGAAGTTGGTCTCCCTGAGGCAATAAAATTAAAGGTCGGATCTTAGACTCATTACCAGAAGTTGGACTACGAGCACCTTCCCTTCAAGTGCAGGAACTGCTAAGAACATGGCCACTTCCAAAGATATTTCCCTAAGCTAGCTGCTGAGAAAGAAGATGCTAAAGGATGGCAGAAAGTTAAAAAAGGGAAAACCATGAATATTGCTAGAAGCAAGGAGAAAATAGCCTAGGGACCTCCAAAGGAAGGCAGCTCAAAGACTATCAATCAGGAATCCTAATGTAGCCCAAAACCCTAAAAATATCCCAGAAGCTGAAGAATCTTGGGTTCCACAAGACCCAATTGACCCAATCCATCAGCCTAGAGTCGCCAGTCCATCCAAATATCACATCAGTCTAGGATCGGAAACAGGAGTTGAATCCTCTGAGGAAGGTGACACCGAAGCCAGCAGTCAGTCAGGTAACCCAGATCAACCAAAGCGCGGACGAAAGACAGAGAAGAAGAGAAGGGAAGAGCAGTCCTACAAGGACGTGGTACAAGGCTCACAACACACCATCCTTGAAATGATGAACACCAGATTCGAGATGAAGCTAGGAAAGACCCCGAAAGGGGGTCATCCCCCTCACCCAGGTAAATAATGCAATTCATCTCCTGGAACTGCAGAGGACTAGGAAACCCCCTAAAAGAAGAAGCTATAAGGGATTTAGTAAGAGTAATGACGCCTGAAGTCCTACTAATCCAGGAGACGAAGCTGGAGGAGGATGCTCTTCTCCGAGCAAGCAACTCGTTTTGGAAGAAAGGCCCAGGTAGGCCTGTAAGTGCAAGAGGAGCCTCGGGAGGCTTAGCAACCTTTTGGGACTCTGCAAAGCTTGATCTAGTAGAAGAAGAAAAAACCACTCATTGGTTATTCACCAAGATGCTCCACAAAGACTCCGGCCATCATGTAAGCCTCTTTAATATTTATGTTCCTGTCTCTTTTGTTGAAAAAAAAGACTGCTGGGATTCCTTAAAATTGTTTCTTAATCTCCACAACCCTGAAAACTTAGTGTTGGCTGGAGACTTAAATGTAACCCTTTCTCTGGCTGAAAAAAAAGGGGTTTCAATAGTGCGGGACCCTGCAAGAGAGTGGGTGGAAGATCTGATGCTGGATTGGGACCTTGAAGACATCATCCCTGACAAGGGAAAGTTCACTTGGTCAAATAAAAGGATAGGACCTGGTCACATAGCTGCCCACCTTGATCGGTTCCTCATCCACACCTCCTTCCTAACCCTAGGGCTTTTGGTGACCTCCAAGATTCTCCTACATTATACTTCTGATCACAAACCAATCTCCCTCTCCCTTTATCCTGAAGAAAGGTTAGGTCCTATCCCATTCAAGTTTAGACCAATTTGGGTAAATCAGGAAGGTTTCCTTGACATTGTATCTAACTCCTGGAAAGACCAGGTTTATGGGTCCCCTTTATTTGTTTGGGAAGGAAAACTTAGAAGACTCAAAGTAGCTCTGAAAGACTGGGCTAAAGGTCTGGGTTCTCCTATGGCTGAAAGGAAAAGAATACAGAAGGCCTTGGAACGACACCAGTTGATCTTGGAAGAGTCCCCTGTCACTCCTGCTTTGCTCATCAGGGAAGCTGAGCTTCAAAGGAAGTACCACAAAGCCTGTAGAGAATAGGAAACCTACTGGAGAGTCAAATCAAGGACATTATGGCTTCAAGATAGAGACAAAAATACTACATTCTTTCACAAGCAAGCCCAAGCCACAAAAATTTATAACTCCATCAATGAAATTCAGACTCAAGGCCAAGTCATAAAGGAATTTAAAGGCATTAAGGAGGCAGCCCATTCTTTTTTCAAAAATCTTTATTCCACCCCTGACTAGGATCCTGTGGAGCCGAATTCCTATCCTCTCTCAGAGATTCCAAATTTGATTAATGATGAGGACAACCTACAGCTGAACAGTCCTATTAGTATTCGAGAAATCAAGAAAGTCCTCTACAAAATGGACCCAGACAAAGCTCCAGGCCCGGATGGATTCATAGCCCGGTTCTACATCTCTTGCTGGGACATAATAAAGAAGGACTTGTATAGAATGGTTAAGAAGGCTCAGAACTGCAACAAGTTGGGTGGCAGTACTAATTCCTCCTTTTTGGCTCTAATTCCAAAATAAAAAGGCGCTAAGAACTTCAACAGATTTAGGCCCATCTCCCTTTGTAACACGGGTTACAAAATCATAAGCAAAATAATGGCTAATAGACTCAAAAGAATCCTACCTAAGCTGATCCCGGAAAACCTAGGGGGGTTTGTGAGAGGCAGACAGATTTTGGATAACATTATTTTAGTGCAAGAAGCCATTCATACAAGCTACAAGAAAAAAGAGAAGGGTATGGTGGTAAAGTTGGACTTGGCCAATGCCTTTGATAGAGTCAGGCATGATTTCCTTTTTGCAGTCATGAGGAATTTTGGCTTTAATCCGAAATTCATTATGTGGGTCAAAGCATGCATCTTAGCCCCTTGGATCGCCCCGCTGGTTAATGGACGTCCTACTAATTTTTTCCAGCCCTCAAGAGGATTAAGGCAAGGCTGCCCTCTCTCCCCTGTGCTTTTTGTCATTCAAGCCTCTATCCTAAGTTACCAGCTGAACAGAAGCCTCCAAAACAGGTCTCTTTCAGGCATCAGAATTGTCCCAAAGGTCAAGGATGTAAACCACACCCAAGGATGTCAAGGATGTCAAGGATGTCAAGGATGTGAACATGGCTAATGTCTAGGTTCTTAGCCATTTTTTTGTGTAAGAAAGTGACCAGTAACAGTTTGCAGCTATTGCCAAAACCTAGTGATCAGTTTCTATTTGTGATAATTCCATTAACTTCTGTTTTCAGCAAATATGTTTACAGTAAAAGAATTGATTGTGGATAGGTCAAAGAAGGCTTTTATGGAATGTTATTTTTTTATTACTCTTTTTATATGACCGTATGCTAGATTCTCCCTGTTTGAGAATCCTACATGCAGAAATATTGACAATATTAGATATATATGAATCTGCAATGGTGTTTCTTGAATTTTGGTGGAAATCGATGTGTAGAATCTCATGTGTAGTGTGTAAGAGGAGGGAGTATGCTCTATGGATTAGATGATCCTCTCCTTTTGTTTCACACTCATTTTTTTTAATCAAAAGCATCTGTGATCATGTGGAAGAATCATCACTGCATCACTAGCAAATGCTTTGATTTTATTTTTTCCATGGCTATTCTTAGAAATCTCTAAGCCTTTATTTTGCTGAGATCATACCCAATATGCTGTTGTTTATAACTTGAGTATAGGTGTCCATATGGTAACATCTAGGTTTTGTGATGTTGAGTTTGATTTCATGTCTGCCTTATTAAGTGTGCAGATGTCTCTTTTCCTTGCCCAGAGTTGACCTATTACAAAAAATAACTAGGAAAACCACATAAATAAAGCCAGCTAGAAACTACAGATTGTATCCTCCACACTTATGTGCTTTATTTAGACCATTTGAATTCTTGGTAGTGTGGGCTCATTCACTAGCCATTATAATGACAGTAGTTGTTTCACTCCCACAAACTGTTGCAAGAAGACATAGACTTCATACAAACAACTCAAACTGTGCAATTCCAATGCATACCCATATCTTCATATATGCCATATACATATGATATCACGTTCATAGTACAATTTTTTATGCCATCGCCACAATAAAAAGAAAGAGTATCACAACACTGAAGGGAGGTTAAAGAATGCTGTGAAACTCACTCTGAATGTGTGAGGAGAAGAATTGCTTTGATTGCCTCATATCAGTAGCTCCCTTCATACTGGACAACCATATCCATACATGCATGAAATTCCTAATGTAATTAGACGAGTTCACCTGTGGACTGTGGAAGTCGTAGATTTGATATTTTTCAGTGTGGTTGTGAATTTGGAATATCTACCTTATCCCAAAAACTATTGTAACATCTACAAGGGTTTTCCAAAATGTTCCCTTTGTTACCAATTATCAATTGATAGCTTAATTGGCAATTAAGGTCAAACAGTGTCCACCATTTGTCTTTGCTTCCATGAAAGTTCCTAAAGAATATATTCTAAATCATTTTCAAATCCTTACACTGCCATAGTCAAACCATAAAAACAACAAAAAAGTTGGTCATTAAGATCATCTTTTGAGTTTAGATCTCAAAAAATACAAGAACAAGCTATACCCCCGTCCACCAGGGGAAGTAAAACTCAAGTCCAAGCTCCCTGTGTATGTCAACAGGGGCACACAGGTTGGAACAAGCATGTGTTATGGTTGGAATACCTAATCTCCTTATGTATGCCAATAGGGGCACACACAAGCATGTTGGAAGGAACAAGCCTGTGTGTGCCCTCGTTGGCATACACAGGGAGCCTAGGCATGCCAACAAGCACACCGACCTATGTGTTCCCTATTGGCATACACACGAAGCCCGGGCATGCAACAAGCACACATTTGTGTTCCTTGTTGGCATACATAGGGAGCTTGGGCATGCCAACAAGCACACATTTGTGCTTGTTGGCATGCCCAGGCACCCTCTGTATGCCAACATGGCACACATAGGCCTATTGGCAACATGTGTTCTCCTTAATGCCTCCTTAAGTGTTAGTCAATAGAATCTCTTGCAAATGAAATCCTTGAAGTCTCCCTAAGTGTTAATCAAGGGTTGGTTGTTGGCTTCCAAATGTTGTTTGTGGGTCTTCTACCATGTGAGGCCTAGTCCTCCATGTGAACTTCAACTACTATAATCTTGTTGGCTTTTGCTAGGGTTGTAACACCTCATTTTGGACATAGAAATGATTATTTCATATTTCCTTATGATGTATGCTAGACTTATTCTCTATCTTATGATATATATGGAATGGATTATATCAATATGACATAGCAAACAAATATGTGTGCATACTCCTGTTTAAGATTCACATATATTACCTTTTATTTTACAACTTTGACTTGGCATATTATATTGCATCTTTATTCTATATGTACTTATTTGGTCACAAACCGATAGTTGTCACGTTTGATTAACCCAATATATATGTGTTTTGAAAATTATCAGGGGAATCACCATATCTATTATATTATAAATAGATTATTGAGTATGAGATAGGGGTCCAAGGAACCCTAATTTGCTTTCTTCTTATTTGATGTTGTCCAATCTTGTAACTTTCATGGACATAAGTGGACTTGATTCATTTTTTGACGTTTCTAAGATAATTTTATGAGATGCTTCATCAATTAATTGTTTACTTTTTGTTTCAATGGTCCCCTCTGGAACTTGGCTCTAAGGCTCAACGGTTTGCTATGGAAAATGGTGGTTTAATGTCCACCACAAATTGATGTCTAGGAGAAGCAACAAAGACTAATGTCTTCTACTAAATGGGTGGTTTTGGATGACCACAAACCAATGGGTGCTCAGGTGGAACATGGCTTTGACTCTAGCTTTGGCTATAACTTATGCTCTGGCTAGGTGGCTCTAGCAACTATCACAAGGTTTTGGCTATGGCTTTGGATCTGGTTCAAGCTTGCTTGTTTTCGCCAGCATTTTTCTAGTTAATTATTAGTGTATTTTGTATTACTATTCACGTGAGTTGGATACCAAAGTTACACTGAATAGGTGAAGCGATCGGGGAGTCCAAAAGACACCTTAGAATATGAAACCAAGGGTCATAGTGATTGTATTTATTTGTACATATCCTTTAATTAAAAGCATCTCATGCTTATCTATTTCCCGCGTGTTTGTCTTGAACACTGTGTGTTCCAACAATATAACAAATTGGACTTAATATTTTCCAATAGTCAAATTTATGTTATTGTTGTCCGTGGAATCTTTGCTCTAAGATCAGGGTCATGAATCTTGGAAAATGTTGAAATATCACTGCTATAAAGTTTCTATGAGTATGAACCCCATAATTTTTTATATATAATGCTTTTGAATATAGAACTCATTATATTAATATAACATCCATTTATCTAGATTCATGCCTAAAACAACAAACACTACAAAATAACAATCTTACATTATGGCAAAGGTGCCATTATACTCTCCTTTTTGTTAGTTCTACTTAATTTCACCTGATGTTATATTCTAACTTCATATTATGTTATAATCTTAACTTCACTTATAATCCAAGTGATCATATTATACTTTCCTCTATTAAATCTACTTAAACTCACTGATGTTGTGAAATATAACTTTTAGTTTTAAGAACATATGTGAAACTGATGTTTCCAGTGTAGAACTGTTGTCTGGAAATTGCTTATATATATTACAGAAATTGCATATACATAGGTAAGGTCAGTTCTACATATGTTCATATACAATAAAGTTCATATTCAAACATCAGTGAATTTTTAAGTAGATTGCTAGTTTGTATTGTTTGTTGTTTTAGGTATGGTTCTTGATTAACGCCTATTATTATGATGAATTCTCCATACAAAGGAATTTGATATAAAAAAATGGGGTTTACACTCAGAAATATTTTGAGGAGTGAGATTTCAATGTTTCCCAGGACTCATGACCCTATTTTTAGAGAAAAAAGACTATGGACGACAATAACAACAATTTAATTATTTAAATTTTGGAAGATCTAAAGTCCTAATTTTATACCTCCAAAACAAAATTGTAAAAAGTTTTCAATATATTTTGTCATGCAGCACGATGCTTGACAAATGTTTCTGAATTCTAGGATCAAGGTTATTAAATTTTCTTTGCTAGGATATAATCTGATAAAACATTAGAGAATTCCACTACCTTTTTTTATTTATGATTTCATTTTTGAAGTATTTCTCAATTATTATCAAGTTAATAAAATAGTATTTGCCTTGCTATAATGCAGGAAGGAAGATGTTTGGGTAGGCTACCTACTGTCAGGATATTCTTTACCTATGGAAGAACCAAGTTTAAAGAAAAAATAATATCATTTGGATGATATTGGTGGAACATGGAAATAAGTAATGAAGGTGGCAGTTTCAACAACATGAGAAGCATTTCCAGGAGCAGAGGTCCTTGTACATCTTGATATGAAGTAAGCATCACTCTTTTATTTTCCTTATCTATTGTTGATGACCAAGAAACAAGAAAAAGCAAATTTAACATAATTTATCCAAAGAAACTTATAAAAATAATGAAGTTGATTCCATATTTGTTCTTATTGGGTAAATTTGACATATTGAGTTCTTAGCAAACTGTTTTAATAGTTGTTTACATAGTTAGAACATAGTGAATCCCCTTTCTAAATTTTCATCAATTCTGATATATATATTGCCCAAGTTGTTTATAAGACCACTAAAAAAAAATTCATGAATCTAATGCCAAGACCTATTGAAGGTAGTGCCCTCACAAATCTGAATTCTGACCCACAATATCTATTACAATTGGTTGAAGAATTTGGTCAAACACTTTGGTTCCCCTTGACTGTGATTAACTGTCAATTCTCATATGCACTATGCATTGGTATACTTCTATTCATAGTTTGTTAAAGTATTTAATATAATCTTTGCATAAGACTTAACATTCCATAATGAGAGTTCTATATCATAATAATCAAAGGAGACAAGATAATATCAGACTTATAATTTTAATCAAATGAAAGTGAACATGCCTAGAAAATTGTTGAAGTTATCAGCTGCTTGCCCAGTACTGTGTACTCTTTACAAAATGATAGTGGAACAATAGTGAATCATTGGTGAAATGGACAATATTTGGTGATGGAATGAATGCCCAGCTTGAAGTGTACTCATTCCCAGGTTTGAAATTTCAATGCACAACTATCCAAACACATTAATATCAGTCCCAATGTTCTTCTTGAAGATGTCTGTAGAGATTTCCTTGGTTGTTCCTGTAGCTGGCAGCTTTGAGAAGTATTGGGCACCCTTTAAAGATGGTCACAATTTGAGAAAGAAGACAAGAGATATATAATATAAAGATAACCTGTAAACTATGCCTCCTTTATGTCATGTTTTCCCAAATATTGGTGTGCCCCCACTTTTATAGAACCCTCAGTCCTCTGCTATGTTGAGCTGCCAATGGACTGCACCCTCCTCATGTGTGTTTGGGGATGTAAGTGTGCCCTCTTCTAGTTGGTATACCCTTTCTTCACAAGATATGGCAAGATAAACCCACTGTCAACCAACACTCATACAGATATGGAAATGATATGAGATGAGAAATTGGAATAATATGCCCTCACAAAGAGAAACATGATTCCCAGTGCGTCTTCCTTTGAACTGGTAAAGCCCACTTCATACAAGAGCACCCTCTCAAGATCACCACTGAAATGACTAATAAGGTAACTCAAACTCAGAACTGAAACTTAGAAAAACTTCAAATTCATGGCAATGAAGATCATGAGAGAAATCTGAGATGATCTCTCCTCAACAAATGGCTAGGATAGGCTAATGAGTCGCTTAGACTATAGCCTACCTAAGCCTATACCCTTACATCCTAGCCTCGGCCCTCTATTATAGTAAGCCTATACCATTCATTTATCCCATGGTCATGCCCATAAATATACCTAAGGCACTCATCTAGCCCTAATGTCATTTCTAAGACTAACACCTATCACCCTAAGCTTCTATCTCTCTAACACTAAGGCCTTAATATCCTTAACTCCTACCTAAACCTACCCCATACTGCCACCCTTTATACACTAACTGTAAAAACTTGTTGGTAGCACCCAACATTTGGAAAACCCACTATAATTTAACTTATAGTATACCTAGGCTTCCCTCCCATCATCCTAGCACCATTGCACTCAGATTGGGCAAGAACACTGAACATATTGGTTAGCTGAGAAATCCTCAAACCTGGGGACTAACAAGGTATTCTTATAAATCCAAGGCCCTTGTCACATTTATTTTGGGACATGGAACTTGTTAGGGAATGGAAATAGAAAAAATACTTTGGTAAGGGTTCTGGTTTGAACCACTTATACTATGAAACGAGAACTATATACTATGAACGAGAACTCTACCCATAAAAACAATTATTTTTGCAAAAAAAACACCAAAAACACCCCCCAAATAGAAAAGTGTTGATACCAGTATACACGTTTTTTTTTTTAGGGTAAAAAATAGAGCCATGGACTAAACATCCCATATTGTTGTTTAACAAAACTTTAAAATCAATCTTAAATTGGAAAAAAAGAAAAATTCTTGAAGAGATAAATTACAACTTTCTAGAAAATTGCATATTAAAGAAAAAACAAATTTCTCTAATAATTTCACCATTATAACCATATAGAAACAAAGAAATTATGATGTGATTCATAATGAGATAATATATTAGACCATACAAGAACAAATGGTTCATATAAATATTCAAAAACTCCTCTAGAGTTTCAATTACAAAAATCATACTAGTAAAAAGCATCTAACTGCCTCTTCAAATTCGTCCATGGAAGGGTAAAGACCTCCACTATAAGTTCCTAGCTCTTGTTTTAACAAAGCAGGGTAAAGATTTGACAAATTGACAAAGTTGATCTTCTTCCTAGCTTTACTATTTTTTTAGTTAGTTTTTTCTTGCCTCAAGTTTTCTGTATATTGAAAATCATTATTATAGAAGAGATGTATATTGTATTATTTACACATTTGAATTCAACTAAAATAATTGTTAAATGCCAACATCCGAGTTATGGAAATTATAGTCAAATGCTTTGTTTTTTCATGACACAAATTGTATAGCTTGGTATATGTATGAATTTTTTAGGCATAAGCTACCTTCCTAGCATAGTTGATGCACACGTTATGTTTGTGTAACTTGTGTGGGAAATGTTGTGGATGAGATATATGCCCCTTAACATTTATAAATTTGAAAACCATAAATGAAATTGGAGTCATTTATACATCTGAGTTCAAATGAAATCATCCTAGTAAAATGATGAAATAGGAATCATTTGTACATTTAAGTACGAAGGAAATTATAAATATTTGAATAAACTTCAATTTCAAAAGGCCTATCCTTTCTAACTAAACATAGTTTTGGTTTATAAATTAAAGATAAAGAAGTTGAATTGCTACTTGTAATACTTACAAAATTCAAATCATCCTCTTAAACCCCATAGAACATAACTTTTATTTGCTTGGATGGACCTAGCTCATATTCAACCTTTGTGACCATATCTCCACTTTGTTGTTAAATGCCTCTATAGTAGCAAAATTTGAAGATTGAAATTCATTGACTAAATTTTCATTTTCTTAAAAGTAATTAACTTATATTCAACCTTTGTGACCATTTCTCAAATTTGTTGCTAAAATCCTTAATTGAAGCAAATAATGAAGGATAAAAATTATCAACATACAATGAAGTTTTATTAACTTGAATCCATCATTGATGTAATTAACTTGAATCCAAATCAAAATTATTTGAGCAAACATAGATTGTTTTTATTGTTTGATGAAATCTCTGGGTCCTTACCTAATTAAAATTTAGTTTCAAGAAGAAGACATGGGACTTATATTTTAATTTTTTCAGTTACTAATAGAAAATTTGTGTCAAGAAAAAGGCTAGGGATTTATAGTTTAATTTTTTCAAGGATAATAATAAATGAGAGGTAAAAGCTTAAAGTATAGTTGATGGTATTTGGATCTCATATATCAAATCTTATGACTCAGAGGGCCTCCACATTCTATTGTGATGGTTTGGGATCCTCAAGGAGCGAAGGGCACCATGCCTTTGCCTTTACATGTAGTTAAGAGAAAAGGTAAAAAAAAGTTCAATGGAATTGTTACGTCTATCAAAAATTGCGCCCCCTAAGCTACAATATGTGCACGAAAGGGGGTTGGATTTTGCATCCATTACATCATGAAAATTAAGCAACAAGCTAGTAATGGAAATCCTGACTATATATGATCGATATTGAATTCGAAGATTGGCTTGGGATATTAAAGACTTGAAACAATATATTTTATTCACCTGTCAACCTTATTTGGTCATTCCATGATATTTAATACATGATATTATAAGAGGACCCACGCAAATCGTCGACAGGAAAAATGGTGTCGCTTGTGCAAATTATGATGTGCAAAAATTTTGATGTCTCACATAGTTCAAGTTTCAATTTCAAAGGTATAGTCTCTCCACATTGAGATCAGTTCTCAGTTTCAAAGGTATAGTTCCTCCACGTCTAGGAGTTTCGAGGTTCTCTAAAGCTAACTAAAACTTGGAAAACTCCTATGCCTATGCCGCTTGGACTTTTGGACTTTTTTTCTTTGTAAGATTCCATTGGCATTCAAAGGATCAAGGCAAAAACGTTGACTTATTCACCGAATGGTGCCAACTCTAAATTCTTTATGTACAAAATATTTTTGAATATGCTGAGATTTAGAAGTTTGATGTTACTTATTTTCACTTATTTTTCTAGACTTTCTTTCATCACATAAACTTATATTATCTACACACAACTTTCTCTTATTTTTAAAACTAATCGAAATTCTTTTCAATGTTTCATTTGCCCTCTTTGAAAGTAGCGTAGTTATTATTATTTTTAAGTAATTAATATTTATATAATAAAAGCATACTTACTTTTTACATGACCCATTTTTTGTGTGTTTCCTTTAAACTAAATAATAAGTGGAAAATTGAACTCGGGTTGGGCTCATACTTTAACCAAATAAATTAGAAAACGTGACTTAAGTCACATAACATCAAATTAAATAATAGAACTAATTTAAATACAAATTAATTAATTAATTAAAACCTTAATTAATGTCAATAAAAAATTAAATATTTCCACTTTTTGAATTGCCCTCAACAACTTCAATATTGTCGGCTGGAAATCTATTATACCTATATATATTCCTTTCAATCTGTCTGGTTTTGTATTTAATTTATGCCTTGTGTGAACTTGTAATCTCGTATTATTGTTTTTCTTATTCTGTGACGCTACATTTCCAGCACATTGCCGAAAAATATTCATTTAATTTTGGGAANTGATCATATATTTCCAGCTAAAAAATCAAAGAATATCGCAACAACAGAAGAAAACAGAATATCTTTGAGTTTTTAGCTGGAAATATATGATCATCAAGGGTGGCCATGAGGGCCCTCGATGCCCGGCATCGAGGGTGGCCATGAGGGCCGCCCTTTGGCGCCGGTGGCTTGATCCCTCATCCAAAAAACCTTCTTTTTCTCTTCCGCATGCCCTTTTTCCCCTGCGGTTTTAGACTGCTGAGCCGGCGACGCCACCTCCGGCATCACCCCATCACTGGCCAAGGAACTCACCGCTGCACCCACTAACATTGCGTAACTTCTGTGTTCACTGCATAACAAAAGAAATTATTGATACAAAATCCTAGAGCTATCCCCAAAACCTAACCAAACACACACACACACTAAGAGTATTGAAATTAAATGTTCAGAGAATGTGAAAGTGCATACCGAGTGCGAGTATCTGAGAGAAGATAACTTAGTATCAGGCATAAACTTTCCCATGGTAAAACAAAACATAAAATATAAAATAAATTTACTGTGTAACGCCAGCAGCAACCAGTCTCTGCCTTCCTGGTGAAGGCGTACGAGGCGGTGCAGAGGCAGAGAGAGTTCTTGGCTCACTGTGAGACCACCTCTAACTCACACGCCCTCATTTTAAACTCGGTTTGCCTGCTAGGGATGCCATCGCATTCAGAAGTAGTTAGTTATTCCCGTTCTATTATTCCCGTTTGATTTGTTTTAGAATAATTAGATGACCATCTTACTTAAGCAAATGGGTAATGTTTGTCTCTCTCCAATCAGAATTTATTGGGAGGGTATTGCATTTTGGGTTGCCCAATCTTATGCTTAATTGAATTTGACATTGATATAATCATGTTTCATAAGTCACCCCCTTCTTTTTGCGGGGGGATCAGACATTAAGTCACATTAATCCCTTGACCCGTCCAAAAGACAATGACCATTTGAGTGTTAAAATAGGAAAGGATCTTATAAAACCAATGCCCTCTTATTCCAAAATTCAGTCCTTAATTTGTTGAATATAAAGATTTTTGTTCCAAAATCTGAAAAATCTCCATCTAGAATATAGTTTGATTGGAAGAATGTAATATAATATCCAATTGCAAGTTAGGTTTATTTTTATTGATACAATATACATGTAACCCAAACGTTTGGATGTGATTGAAGAAATTTTTGATTGCTTTTAACGAAAAGTATATTGATCTTCGATGAAATATAATATTACATTAGGGTTATGTTTCCTAGTAATATTAGGATTATGTTTTGTAGTTCGAAGGTATGTAAGAAAATCAATGGAGGTTTGGATGTGATTGAAGAAATGTTTGATTGTTTTTAACTCAAAATATATTGACCTAGTGTTTATAAAATATAATATTACATTATGGTTATGTTTTGTAGCTCCAAGCTAGGTTAGAAAATTTATGGAGGTATGTATACTTCAGCTGAGTTAATTTTTTTTTTAAATAGTTATAAATTCAAATATGGATGGGGTAGCGTATGTAAATAAACTTAAACTTTAGTAGTGAAATAGTTGTGTCAAGGGTTCTTTTGAAGGGTTTTAATACATCAATTTGGTGTGTGACTACACTGTTCTTAAATTTAGATTATTGTTATTACTATTATGGATACAAAAGAATGCGAAAAAGTATGTAAAAGACTTTTCCACCAACTTTGCAATGTTATAATTGATACATAATTTTATTTATTTTTCCATATTGACATTAAGGTCATGTCACCAAAAGTATATATGGAATATTTGGAGGTTAACATATATCCTTAGAGTAATGTTCCTCCATATAAGATTTTCCTGCTCAAATGACCAAGGTGTGTCATTTTGAAGGGGAAAACAACAATTTCTTATGAGAGTAAAAATATAATAACCAATTACCTTTTAGGATATCTAAATAAATATTGGAAAATGCATATATGATGTCCATAAGTGTCCAAGTTAGTTAGCAAAGCACTAATTAGTGGTCAATGTAAACAATATCCCACATTATGCTTGATCAGCAAATGGGAACTTTAATATCTATAGGTCATCCACTTTGATTAACATGTGATTTACAATTTTCTCGATATCAAAACAAACTACAAAGGCTTATGGTTGAATTGTACAATAAACTCTTAACTCAAGATGAAAACAATGTCCTTTTTAAATAGTTTAATACTAGTTGGGATGACTAGATAAGGATCTCAATCGGAGTTAGTATAATCATTTATGGCTTCATTAAGGGAATCGAAATGATAGGTGACCAAGTGCTAATGTTGCAAATTAATTTTTTGAAAGCATATGTTAAGCGCTTATCTATATTTCAAATGGATCATGTAAACTAGATGGTAGGTGTAATACTAGTATGGAGCACGTTCTATTCTTCAATTTTTTAAATGATTCTTGTTGCATTATAGCCTATTGAAATAATCTCTTCACAACACTACCACATATGAGAGAGTTGTATTGGATTTAGATGTGTGATATGAGATAATCCAATCAGAAATATTTTCACTACAATACAAAGGTTTTTGGTGTTAGTATACG
>LPNX010313088.1:111344-276524 GCA_001517045.1 Pseudotsuga menziesii | reverse complement strand
CAACCATTTTTGAAACGGGGGTAAAAATAGCTACTAAAATTAGGAGAGAGAAAAACGAGAACTGTGTCGAGTTCTCGTTTCATAGTATAAGTGGTTTTTGGACATAGTGCCAACCAAAGGCCCCCCAGGGTTCTCTATCGTAGCTACAGATTATAGCTTCAGGGGGAATCCGCCCTGTAAAATACCCTAGAAGGGTTTCTTCTATATAAGCATACACACAGTATCATGCTGATCAACTGGATTTTCTATAGTAACATAGCTGTTAGTTTCATAATGACCATGTTGAATTCTAGAGAGTCATAAATGTAGAACAAAACAGAAAGTAAAGATCAATCCAGGGAGCATATTTTCCTTGTAAGCAATCTATAGCTAAAGTTGCTTATGTGAACACCATTAAACTCTATTATAAAAATAGGCTCAAACATATTAGGCCAAATAGATATTCTATCAAGATCAACATCTGTCCCCTCAGGGTTTGGTGAGGCTTCTACATTGCTCTCCTCAACCATTAGCACCAAGTGTCATGTCAAGTTGTCCGTCATCCAATTTTTCAACTCGGGTTGTTTTAGGAGCATACCTTGTAGTAATTACTGATATTTTTCTTCGATTCACACAAGACTGGTTTCATTTTGGCAAGTTGTTGCATCTCTCCACTTGCTATGCTATTATTTTATAGTTCCACTAAACAATAAAGTTGATGAATTATGGTTAAGTCTTATTGATTGTTTAACATATTTTCATGCATAACAAGTTTGGAGTAAAGAATATCAAAATAGTGTACATGAGCTAACATTTGCACTATACTTACAAGTCATCAATATGATATAGGCTCTCATTTTTGTCACATGTTCTCACAACTGGTCATTTGTAGACTGACCTGATCTTATGCTTATGACTATATTTGTTATTTCCCACCACATATGTAACATTTGAATTGCTTTCAGTATCTCAAAGTTTGTCCTCTTCCTCTTCCTCTTCCTCTTAAACCCTCTCTTTCTAAAGTGTTTGGATTCACCTCTTGACCTTCCTCAGTCTCTTCATTCTTGGTATATTATGAGGATCTTCCTCTTCCTATAAAGGATTCAAATTCACCTTTATTTCTTATTGAATTAACATTTCCTCGACTAGGTTTCTCTTCGTCATTTAAAGCATATGGATATGTTTATCTATTGCATGCAGCGGGACTAAGTCCAACTCAGCCTGTAGTTGTAATCATATTCCATTGATGTATATAGCAGTAGGATGATTACAAAAGCCTTGCAAATATTTTCTTATCTACATCTTCAGAGACAATTGTACATATTCCAAAACAAACAATTTCCTTTGGCTCAAATTCTAGAACTGTTTGAACAACTTTTGCAGACAATTTGAGTAAAAAATTGGCTTTAATATCCTTTTGAATCTTGGCAAAGAATCTGACCTTTTCTTTACCTTGCCTTCTTGGGGTATTTTAAAGGTTATCACATAATAAAGTAGCATGTGATTTCATCCTTACCACAACAAACTTTTCCCTTCTTGGATCATCTTCATGCATGTTCTCTATATCAAAGTACCTCTCTAATTCTTGCATCCAATCTATCAACATGTCAGGGTTTAGTTAATCCTTAAAGTCTGAAACCTTGGCCTTAACTTTAGTCTCTTCTTTTGAGATAACTTTTATCATTCTTTGAATGGAATCCAGTGCTCCAACTGGGGTTCTCACATTCTCTTGTTCATCTTCTGACTCATCTTGTTGGAATCTAGCCATAATAAATTCTGTGCTTCAACATCAAATGGACTGCATTAAGGAGTGCGATTTCTCCCTATTTGTATCTTTTGTTCAAGATGCAGCCTTTGCTGGTGTTGTTGTCTGAGACTATTTTGAAAATGATCCAAGTTATCCCCAAGAACAGCCTATGCAAATGTTGGATCTCCCTCCAGCAACTGGTTCATAAGATGTGAATCATTTCGAATGTGCTGAGCTTGCAAAATATCATGGTCGTCTTGTGGATGACTACCAAACATACGTAGTATAACTCTTACTATCTAGTGCACACAGCTCAAGTGATATTGTCCGTCATTTCCAGCATAAGTCTGAAACAGAGTCCCAAAGAAACATTGTTTGGCTGTTAGTTAAATCAGTATGTTTGTGAACTGTCATAAGTTGTCAACCAAAATAGTAGTGATACCCCAAAGGGCAGATCTCAAGTAAAAAACATAATCTCTAGCAGTTAATAGCCAACTATTGCACTCTCTGCAAGTGCTTCCTGCTCATAGCCTGTCCTTTCTATGGACTGCTAATGTCTGCATGCTTCTCATAAAATGCTTTGGGGGCATTCTTTCTCCTTTGAAGAAAAAGCCACTTCCTATGGCCCCGTTGTCACAACTAGGAGAGTTGCCAACTAAATAAAGGCCCCCATAGTCCCATGGCTCTGCAATTATTTTGCACTTAGAAAGCACTAGGTCCTTTGCAATGGCCTTAACAATAGGAGGAGCATTAAGAGGAGCCCCATCAAGTTCACGACATAGAACACCTGCATGGTCAAAACATAACCCATTGACATGATATCAAAATTCTCTGAAGCAGTATGTATGGGTGTCTAAGACCATAATATCCTCTGTTAACAAATTACTCTGTGTGAAGTGATCATCACAGCTCCTCATCTTCATTCGTAGGCTTCAAGTTGCTTGAAGGCATATCATCTAAAACTCCAACAACTTGTGGCTCAAAACCCATGTCAATCATGCGATCTCCAACAATTGAAACAACTCTAATATCCAAATAATGAGCAAATAGTCTCCTCTTCTATTTGTTATGCAAGTCCTCTTGTTGGAGCCATGACTACTGCATATGGTCCTTCAGCTTCATTTTCCTCTGTCATAGGTGGCAGCCTTGATATGTAAGTTAACATGGGAAATACAAATGCCGTAGTCTTTCCAGATCCTTTTTTGCCACAGGTACCTGCACTCAACCAGTCATGCTACTGCTGCTTTGTGGACACCCCTGTCAAATTGAGGGGTAACACTTGGTTCACAAGATAAATTTCATTAGTAGTGGTGCAACAATCACTGTCTATGTTGTTTGTTAGGTCACATTTTTTCATTTCAGACAAAAGAAAAGTTAAAACTGTTTTCAATAGTTATTGAACGACCAAATCTTTTGTGTCATTTCTGAGATTGACAAAAGCTAAGGGAGAACTTCCTCTTCCAGTTACACTAATATAATTCCATTTGGCATTTTCACTAGCCATTTTTTCCTCTTTACTTCCTTTCAAATATATATCAATGCCTTTTGAATGAGCAAACCTGTTTTGTCATGGTTTATATGGACCTTTCTAAGGTGAGTCCAACATCTGGTCAATTCAAGTTAATTTTAACTAAATCTTGCAACTATCTTTGCTCATGCATTAAGAACACTGTTCACTTCACGAGTCTCCCTGGGTGGCCATTGTGTTTATCATTGCTTTAATGGAAAATTGGTTAACAATTTTGTAAATTTTTTAGTTGGCTCTTATATATGTATAATGTTGGTCAACTCTCTCACGCAATTTTGGAATATTTTATATCCTTGGAAGTAACAAGCTGAGAGTCTCGAAGATATTTGGTATACTTCTGTATTGATCATATCATATGAGAAATTAAGGAGATTGTTTACATTCTTCCCAGTCACTTTATTTGTGATATCTCTATCAGACCACCCATAAGCCTCTTATTCAGTAAGTATATGGAAAGCACTCTCCTGATAATGATCAAAATATAACTTCCATGGTTCAAATTTCCAAGGCATGATTGCTATTTCCTACAACAGTTTTTGGAAAATTTACAGTCTTCACATTTCTGCTTTGGATAGACCTATATCAGTGGGAGTGAAAGCAAAGCAGGAGAGGGAAATGCCAATGTTCAAAAGCTTCTGGGAACGTTTTTTATATTATTATATTTTAATATATTTTGATGCATATATATTCTAGAGAAACATGCAAAATGTCAATTAGTTTCAGAAAACATGAGAAAACATCTTTAAGTACTGGATTAATGGTGATTATTAAAGTGTAACCATTTAGTACACATATAACATCAATCATCTATCTGTTATAACAATGTTATCAAATGATCAACCGCAATGTCAACTTTTCATGTTTCAACAGATATTAACAAATTGTAATAGACAACATCAACCACAAAATGAAATAGAACATCATATTCATGACCAAAGAGTTGTACTATGTAGTCAATATTTCAAAGGTAGGTTCAAAGTTCAAGTTCAAACTTTACTGTTATATAATGTTTACAAAGTAGCCCATAATAAAGACAAAGTACTTTTACATTCTAGGATGTAAATGAGGGAGAAGGAGGAATGGGTAAGAGTTGGAGAAGAGAACATTCAACATAGAAAATATACAAGTTTACAACACATGGAAATAAAAACAAGAAAGAATGGGCTTAGAGCCTATTTATTCAGCTGTCCAATGGTGGTTGAATGTAACTATGACAGCCTTTAATCTCCCTTCCAAGCTTTCACAAATCTATTCCTCAACAGCTAGCAAGAAGCCCACACAAAAACCATTGTTGATTGATGTTCTTTCTGTCGTTTCTCTAGATCAACATAATATTTTGGAATGCTTTTGCCAATGTCACTTACTCTTGTAGCCTATTGCACATTGTGCACTATCATGTTAGTATTGTTCTGTTTTGGATAGTTTCTTAAAAGGTTTCATTCACCACATCCCCAATAATTCAAGGGACATTTAACTTACTCATTTGACCTTTTACTCATGAAACTGCAAGGATTATCCCCATTCTGATTTGTTGGATGATTTTTGTAATTGTTCACTCGATATGCTATATTCATGCTCCTAAAAGGTGCTAGTTTGAAACCTTTCTTACGTTGGTTGAATATATCATGTTTCTTTTCCTTCCATGCTCTTGGAGTTAAAAATTTCTACTTGTACTTTTAATAGCTTAATATGGCTTTCTACAATGTTTCTTCAAGAGTCTTGGGGATGTCAACTTCAATTATGTCCTTATACGGCAATGGTAAACAACTCAAAAAACTTTGAATTTTTACCTTGTCATCTTGGATGTACGATACATACCACAATAATTCCAAGGGATTGTTGATGAGCTCTTCCATGGCGATTTGTCCTAATTTTAATTCGTAGAACTCTTTTGTCTTTTTTTTCAAAGTAACTTTCAAACATGTACTATTTCTTGAAATCCTTCCACTCTATATTTTTCCATTTTAGTCCCTTAACAAGTTTTAAGTCCTGCCACCATATCTTAGCTTTTCCATTCAGGTTGTATATGTCCATGTGGGATTTCATATTATTGGAGTAATCGTAAACATTAAAATCTTTCAACGTCCCCAGGAGCCAAGGCTCTGCTTCAGCTCTAGTCTTAGTCTCCCCATTAAAGGTTGGGAGTTTAATTTTCCTGAACTCCCCCAATAACTGAACCCAGTACTTTCTTTTCCTCTTTGATGAGTTGTTTCGATTCTCATCATTACTAGATTTTGTACTTTTAGCTTTCTATTTACTTGCATAATTTTCAATCTTGTTGGTACTTTATTATGAAGTTAATGGTAGTTGAAAATTTTGTGGTGTCCTACTAGTCTTCCATTTGTTAATTTCAGAAATATTGCACAGTAACACCTCATTTTATTCGTTCTACTCTTTTGCTTTCATCGCCTTTATGTTATCTACCTTATATATTTTCATTTTAGCTATCTGCCTTATAGCTTTTCATTTTAGCTATATGAATTCTTAGCTTTAGGTGTTCACAAATTGTTTACTCCTACAAAATATGTACATTACCCATCCTTGCTTTTGTTTATATATAAATATGTTGTTATATATATTCTGATTTTTTCTATTTATGCAAAAGATAGTTTTTAAGTAGTTAGTTTCTGTGTTTTATGTTATTCTGGGGATTATCTTCATTGACAGTTTAGTGCAAGGAAATACATTTCTGAGTATGGATTTTTCCTTACTATTATGCCGCAGGGAAGACAGATACTTAAGCTAGAAAAATGGTGAGCGTATTTTGATAGTGAGGGAAGGCCTGTGGGGTTCCATAAGGCTCTCAAGACAATTTTTTTTGTGGTTAGTTTTCTTACTCGATTGTAAAGCTTTTCAGGACCTTAATCCCTTACATGTGCTTTTATAGTTGCTTGTTGATATATATGACTAGACACCTTTTATTGTATATCTCAAAATTCACTGATGTTTCTATTGTTCAATGGTTTACATAAAAAATAATGAATATATTACTTTGGGTGATGGATGGACTCACTATGTTAGAGGATGTGAGGTTGTTCATGTCATATTGAACAATACTTTAAGTTATACTTTAAAAAATGTTCAATATGTTCCTAACATGAGAAAAAATCACGTCTATTAGTGAGATAACTAGGAACCCTAATCTTTTTGTAAATTTTCAAGGAAGCAAATATATGGTCACTACTCTCGTGATAACAAGATGACTGTAGTTCGTATTGGTGAAAAAGGGTTGTATAGATTGGTTGATCTAAAAACAACAAAGGCACATGCACCAACTATGGTAGAGAATACAAATGCACTCTGGCATGAAAGGTATGGACACCTAAGTTATCAATATTTATCTGTACTTAATAAGACTAATATGGTGGATGGTCTTCCATCCATTCAGGATTGTTAGAGGTATGTGCAGGATTGTTAGAGATATGTGCAGGCTTCCAGTTATGAAAACAACATTCTTTCATTTGATACTGACAATAAAACATGGCAAGCCAAAGGAGTTTTGGACCTAGTAAATGTTGATTTGCATGGTCCAATGAAGCCACCTACAATATCTGGAGCTAAGTATTTCCTACTACTGGTTGATGAATATTCAAGGAAAATGAGGGTTTGTTTTATTGCGCTGAGAGGCGCTCTACAGCCCAGTATGGGGGAGATCTTGTAATGTGATGTAATGTTACTAACATGTCGGCAAAAAATAATAGTGATAGTGAATATTATGGGAGAGATCTTGTAACGTGATGTAACGTTTGTAACATGTCGGCAAACAATAATAGTGATAGTGAATATGTCGGCCACAAAAACAATCTAATATGGGGGAGATGTTGTAATCTTCCAACCTAACAAAACAATAAAAAAGTAAAAATTTAATTATCCGTAAAAAAAATATGTGGGTCAAGAAAAAAACACAAAATTGAATTATCCGTAAAAAAATGTTGCCTTTGCACATGGTTTGAAAGCCATGTGCAAGGCATTATAAACAACCCATGGTTTTATTGTACATGGTTTAGGAGGGCCTTGCAAATGGTTTTAAGACCATGTGCAAGGCCTCCTAAACAACCCCTGATTGTAGGAGGGCCTTGCATATGGTTTTAAAACCATGTGTGGGGAAATGATGCAATGTTCGTTCCTAACAAAATAAAAAATATTATATGTCGGCCATAAATAATATTAAATATTAATAATAATAAAATTATATGTGGACCTTAAATAAAAGATGTGTCTTTTGGTTTGAATGAAATCAATGGATACCTAAGAAGAGGTTTGCACCTCGAGAGATTTGATCCATCTCGACGCTTGATAGAGCATAGGATTTGGATCTACGCTGGTGAATAACAAGTCAAATTGTTGTTTAAAGTTTGTAACATGAAAAGCTTTAGTAGAGAAACAAACAAGTAAACAGCTCAACGCTTTAGGATCTGATAATGGAGGTGAGTTTGTTTCAACTTAGTTCAAATAATTTTGCAAAAGGGAAGGTATACATAGGAATTATACCACTCCATACACTCCACAACAAAATGGATTCATGGAAAGGAGGAATAGGATAGTTGTGGAGATGGCAAAGTGCATTGTGCACATCTAGAATGTACCATAGCCAAACTGGGAAAAAGTAGTGAATGATGTGGTTTACATCCTTAACAAAACTCCTTGTAAAGCTTTGTAGGATATCACTCTTGAGGATTCATGGTTAGGTAGAAAACCCTTTGTAAGAGATTTTTCATATTTTTAGTTGTATTTCCTTTGCAAATATTCCCAGGGAAAAACGTTCCTAATGAATAACTGGATGTGTCTACGAAAAAAATTGTGATTAATAGAGATGTTGTAGATGAGAAAATATCATTCTTCTGTGATAATGGTAAATCTATGGATAGTACTAAGTAGTGTGTGGGAAATTGTTCCTCATTCAAGAACAAGTTCTGGTGTTGAAATCAAATAGGACTTGGAGCTAGAAACATCAGAGGAGTCAAGTTCCAAGTAGGGGTTTGGTGAAGAAGAGGGGGATTCTCAATCTTCACAACAGAGAGGGATTCTTGATCTTCACATCAAGATTAGGAGGGCCAACAAAGGAAATGGAAGTGTTATTATACCATGATGGAAGGATATTGAGAAGATGAGTTGCCAGAGGCACTAGAAGGACATACTACATGATTGAGGCAACAAATTGTGTAAGGTAGTGAGCTGGTAAATTTTTCTCTAACTTCTGTTGTTTTTATGCCAGGTATTTGAACCTAGCGCGTTTGGAGAATCCAAAGGAAAACTTGAATCAGAGGCTACCATGAAAGTGAAATATGATGCATAGATGAAAAACAAGGCTTGGGTGTTGTCAACATCGCCTTTAGGGAAGAAAGCAATTGGTTGTAAATTGATTTTTAAAGTCAAATATAAATCACATGGTTCTTTGGACAAATACAAAGCTTGTCTTGTTGCCAAAGGATATCCATAAGATGAAGGGGTGGGCTGTAAAGAAACCTTTTCCCCCACAATGAAATTGGTAACTTTTCGACTAGCTATCTCCATTTTTTCTCATTCTGGATGGAAGATACACAAATGGATGTTAAAAGTGCCTTGATGTAACTGCATGGGTTTCATTTTTTTGGAAAGAAACATCTGGTTTGTTGGTTGGTAAAGTCCTTGTATGGACTGAAGCAGGATCCTCAATCCTGGCATTTCATACTTGATCAATACACTAGAGATTCTAGAATTAGAAAAACCTATTATGAACACTCTTGCTACGTCAAAAATAGTGGTGATGATATAGTTATCTTATTTTGTCTGTGTTGATGGTCTTCCCATCACCAAAAGCAGTTCCAACAAGATTCATCAGGTGAAATTTGATATTTGATCTATTTTTGAAATCACTAATTAAAGCATGCTTCATTATTGTTTAGGTGCAGAATTTTTGCAATATAAGCACACAATATTTTTATCACAAGTCAAGTATGCGAAAGAACTCTTCAAAAATTTCAGAATGGCTGAATGTAATCCTACATCTACACCTATGGAAGTTGGCATAAAACTCTCAACTTTCATGGACTCACCACTAATCAATGAGTCATTGTATTGGGAATTGGTTGGTAGTTTGATTTATATTACTACCACCTAATCAGATCTATGTTTTGCAGTGCTTTGTCTCTTTCTCAATTCATGTCTAATCTTGACGAGTTACATTCGCAAGTTGCAAAATGAGTCGGTCAATATTCAAAGGGACCCTTTACTTTGGAATTCTATATTAGAGATCTGTTGACTCCATGGTAGCAAAGCATATTGATTTCAATTGGGTAGGATCAGTTGATACAAGGAAGTCAGAAACAAGTTATGTGTTCACTCTTGGTTTATGAAGGTAATTTCATGGAAAATTAAGCTACAACCTACAATTTCCTTATCCTCCATTGACATAAAATACAAGGTAAACTTTAGTATAGGTTGTGAGGCAATGTGGTTACGAAGAATATTGGTCGATCTTCAACTTGACCAAGCAGTGCTAACCTTGCTTTTCTGCGACAATCAGAGTGCTCTCAAAATGGAAAAAAAATCAATCTATAATGCCATAACTAAGCATATTGAAGTTCATCACAATTACATCAGATAGTTGGTTGATAATCAAGACATGTTCCTTTATCATTGTCCTACACCAAAGCAAACTATTGACATAATGACAAAACCACTTGGTAATGATAAGTTTACTCATATTGCCATGTTGTTAAAAAGAAAGCTAACTCCTGCTAGATTTTCATAATGGTGTAATGAGCTAACACACATAAGCTTTCGCTCATAGTGCCATGTTATAAGGAAATCTAACTCCAGCTAGATTTTCATCATGGTGTAATGTATTTGATGACAATGTAGCAGTGTTAGATGGAAATCTATTTTATGAAAGCTAACACACATTAGCTTTTACTCATCGTGCAATGTTTTAAGAATGAAAGCTAACTCTAGCTAGATTTCCACCATGGTGCATTGTTATTGATGACAATGTGGCTGTGCTAAATGAAAAACTACACTATGGAAGCTTACACACATTATATTTCACTCACCGTGCAACGATTTAAGGATGAAAGCTAACTTCAGCTATATTTCCAACACAACGTAATGTGATTGATGACAATTTGGTTGTGTTACATGGAAAACTACCTTATGAAAGCTAACACACATTAGCTTTCACTTATCGTGCCATATTGTTAAAATGAAAGCTAACTTCAGCTAGATTTTCATCATGGAGTAATGAGTTAACACACATAAGCTTTCCCTTATAGTGCCATGTTGTTAGAATGAAAGCTAACTCCAGCTAGATTTTCATCATGGTGTAATGTATTTGATGACAATGTGGCTGTGTTAGATAGAAAACTACCTTATGAAAGCTAACAGACATTAGCTTTACTAACTGTGCAATGTTTTAAGATTGAAAGCTAACTCTAGCTAGATTTACATCATGGTGCATTGTGATTGATGACAATGCAGTTGTGCTAGATGGAAAAATACACTATGAAAGCTTACACACATTAGATTTCACTTACCGTGCAACGATTTAAGGATGAAAGCTAACTCCAGCTAGATTTCCAACACGGTGTAATGTGCTTGATGACAATGTGGTTGTGTTACATGGAAAACTACCTTATGAAAGTTAACACACATTAGCTTTCACTCATTATTCCATGTTGTTAAAAGGAAAGCTAATTCCAGTTAGATTTCCATCATGGTGTAATGAGCTAACACACATAAGATTTCCCTTATAGTGCCATGTTGTTAGAAGGAAATCTAACTCCAGCTAGATTTCCATCATGGTGTAATGTATTTGATAACAATGTGGTTGTGTTAGATGTAAAACTACCTTATGAAAGCTAACCAACATTAGCTTTACTGACTGTGTAATGTTTTAAGGATGAAAGCTAACTCTAACTAGATTTCCATCATGGTGCATTGTGATTGATGACAATGTGGTTGTGCTGGATGGAAAACTACATTATGAAAGCTAACACACATTAGAATTCACTCAGTGTGCAATGATTTAAAGACAAAATCTATCTCCAGCTAGATTTCCATCATGGTGAAATGTGATCAATGACGATGCGGTTGTGTTAGATGGAAAACTACCTTATGAAAGCTAACACATATTATCTTTCACTCATTGTGCCATGTTTTTAGAAGGAAATATGACTCCATCTAGATTTGCATCATGGTGTAATGTATTTGATGACAATGTGACTGTGTTAGATGGAAAACTACCAAGTTACAAAAGTTAACACACATTAGCTATTACTCATCGTACAACGTTTTAAGAGCGAAAGCTAATTCTAGCTAGATATCCAACATGGTGCATTTTGATTGATGACAATGTGGTTGTGCTAAATGAAAAACTACATTATGAAAGCTAACACACATTATATTTCATTCACCATGCAACGATTTAAGGGATAAAGTTAACTCCAGCTAGATTTCCAAGACGGTGCAATGTGACAATGTGGTTGTGTTAGACAAAAAACTATCTTATGAAAGCTAACACACATTATCTTTCACTCATCGTGCCATGTTAAAATGAAATCTAACTCCAGCTAGATTTTCATAATTGTAATGAGCTAACACACATAAGCTTTCACTCATAGTGCCATGTTAGAAGGAAAACTAACTCCACCTAGATTTTCATCATAACATAATGCATTTAATGACAATGTGGTAGTGTTAGATGAAAAACTACCTTACAAAAGCTGACATAGATTAACTTTTACTCACCATGCAATGTTTTAAGAACAAAAGCTAACTCTAGCTAGATTTCCATCGTGATGCATTGTGATTGATGAAAATGTGGCTGTGCTAGATGGAAAAATACACTATGAAAGTTTACACACATTAGATTTTACTCACCGTGCAACAATTTAAGGATGAAAGCTAACTTCAGCTATATTTTTCAGCACAACACAATGTGATTGATGACAATGTGGTTGTGTTACATGGAAAACTATCTTATGAAAGGTAACACATATTAGCTTTCACTCATAGTAACTAGATTTCCATCATGGTGCAATGTGGTTAATGACAATGTGGTTTTGTCAGATGAAAAACTACCTTATGAAAAGTAATACACTTTAGCTTTCACTAACCGTGCAATGTTTTGAGAATGAAAACTAACTCCAGTTAGATTTTCATTGTGGTGCAATGTAATTGATTACAATGTAGTTGTGTTAGATGGAAAACTTCCTTATGAAATCTATTGCATGTTAGATTTCACTAACCATACCATGTTGTTAGAAGGAAGCTAACTCCACTAGATTTCCATTATGGTGTAATGTATTTGATGAAAATGTGGTTGTGTTAGATGTAAAACTATCCTATGAAAACTAACATAGATTAATTTTTAGTTACCATGCAATGTTTTATGAATGAAATCCAACTCCAGCTAGATTTCCATCGTGGTGTAATGTGATTGATGACAATGTGGTTCCGTTAGATGGAAAACTACATTATGAAAACTAACACACATTAACTTTCATTCATCGTGCAACATTTTAAGAACATAAGCTAACTCTAGATAGATTTCCAGCACATTCATATACATACATCAATAATATAAGTGCCATGTCCAAAGTCAAATAGGAATTTGGTGGTTTTATCTGAGTTGATATATGTCATTCTCTAATACTTCTTGGATCTCTTATTGTTATCTCTTCATATATATTTTATGCAATTTATATGTAAATTCTTTTTTGCTAGCGTGCACAAGATGTAGGGGAACAATGTTTTGTGGCATACAAAAGGGCTACCCTATTGTTTTGAATTATTGCAACTATATTACTTTTTTGAACATACACTTCATATGGTTTAACCTTAATTACAAGATACAATTCAAATGTGTTTCAGAAATTGGGAGGAGTTACAATGGAAAATATAATTTTGACAAGAGGGGACTATGTTGAATTCCTAATTAATGGTCTAGTTATTGGACTACAAAGGGTTGAATCTACGTACACTACAACTCATTATGGTGAGAAAGGCTTAATGTAGGATATGTTGTGGTTTTGATCATTGATGTCATTGAACCACATTTGATTGTGGAAGATGTTGATAAAGGGGAATTACATCCATGGAAGATCATATATTTGAGGCATAACAAAGGTAAATCAAAATCTTGAAGCACATGTTAAATGTTTTTGATAGTACATTGCTTGTTTTTTTGAGCAAATACTAAGTTTGTTTAATTTGTTGTATATGTGAAAATCTCTCTTCTGCATTTTCTATTGGAGACAAGGTAGATCTTTTGCAATGTGGAGTGAAGGTGGGTGAAGGCTCCATGTTTAATACAAAGAATTGTCATAAGGTGCATGGAAGGATGGTAAATAAAGGATCCATAGTGGTTAACATTGAGAAGGTGTTAAAACTTGATGCTCTTTTTCCACATCCAACAGGATTTGAGAATACACTACGGGGTGCATTGGGATCTTATGAGATTTGGCCAGAATCAGATTTGGAACCTCATTGTAATGATCATCCAGTAAATACTACCAAAGATAGGCTTACATTCACATGTAAAATGGTCTCTCTTATAGATAAATGAACGGGAACAAGAATGTGCATTTCCAAAGGGGAATGAAAATTACAAGGTGAGATTTGAAGGGTGAATGAAAATTTCAAGGAGGCACCCAAGGAAATGGCCGTATGGGATCTTATAGAGGACACAAATCCCTTAAACACATGGGATGACAATCTTTATAATTAAAAATATCTAGTCTCAATTGCTATGCATGTAATGAGGCCATATAAAAGGGTTAAACAAGTTGTGGCTACAGAAAAAGTTGGAAACTTTCAAATACAGATAGATGAAGGGAAAGAAATCCGAATTTTGATAGCATATGAATGTTGCAAACAAGTTTGTCTTCAACATGTGGATAGGAAATCCATTACATCTGCTAGAAGGGGTATGAAACTAAAAAAAATGGCATTATGGAATTGGTCTTGAATTCACTCCTTTCCAACACAATCATGTCAAAGAGCCATGGCCATGGCCTACCTCCTATTGTTAGGAAAGTAAATGACACGATCTTTAATGGAGATATTATTTGTAATAAAGCATGGTACAAGATACATAATATTCCTCAAAGCACCTTCTATACTTACCAACATAATTTCCAACAAGGACATGTCAATGGAATTCATGGTAACACCAAAAAATGCAAACCACGTGCACATACTGTGGAAACCATATAAATATTGCACAAAATTGTAATGGATAATTCAGATTTTTCATCGAACCAAACACAACAAGTTGAAGAAGATGGAAGGTCTACTTCTTTAAGATTGCTGCCATCAACGTACAACCAAAGTTCTTTGTTAAAAGAGATCAACGAGGCTCTTCAAGATCTCAATTTTCCATCAATATCTCGACCAAAAATGAGCAAGATTTGGAATACTCAATTTCCAGATGTGGCATTCTCAAAGAACACTAACTTCAGTAATGTAGTGAATGTATCGTGTTGAAAGCACATATGAAGACATCGACTACAAAAGAGCTGGAAGAAAAGGCACGAGCTAGACTGAAGAAACATAACAAGATTGTTACGTGTGGATGATATTGCTACTATGCCTACAAAATTATGTCAGAGTGGTATCCAAAGGAATACTTGATAAATATCCATGATAAAATGGACAAAACAAAGACTTCAATCCCAAGATTACATGTCAAATCAAATTCTGTTGCAGGAACAAACTTGGGTTTGTTGTTGACAGGTATGCTAACACATGGGCATAGAACAAGAGGTTTTAGTCATTTCTCCCTACCATTTGTTCACATGGGATCACAATTTACCATTAAATGTCTTGCAAAGTGCTTGAGAGACATTGAAGACCCACACCTTGATACATATGGTGATTTGCTTTATGAGAGTGGAAGTTCAAGAAACCCACTTTCAAATGCATTACTTCAAAACTCTATTTACTCAAAATGTAGAGTGTACAAGGATGCTTTCATATATTTAAATGGAAGCTCGAAAAATCAAAATATTGATTTTAAACCTCTTCCTCCACGTTTGTTGTTATAGTTGGACAATGCAACTAGTGATAATAAGAATCGTTATGTTTTCATGTTTCTATCACTATTAATTGCACTTAGTGTCTTCATCACTATTGAGGTTGGGTTCTTGCTTGTGGGCACACCCATGAAGACATAGATGGAACCTACAGAATAATGTCTTCCAACTTGAAAAGTAAGATATATATTCTTTTCCTGAGATGATGGATACATATTGCACAATAGAAGAAAAACGGGTGTTTCCACCTATACTTATTGACAAAGTGTATGACTTCAAAAGTTTTCTTAATGGGTACATCAATGAGGGGAAAAATGCACTAGTTGGACATCTTAATGTCCAGTACTTTAGATTTCTTGTACTCAATGATGTTCCAGTTATGAGGTGTAAAGAATCCATCAGAGACATTGAATGGTCAGAACCAGTTGAGTTGTAAAATATAGATGATGAAGGTCGACCTATATTGCCCACAGGGAAGCCATCTTTATTACGTCCCAAAGACAATGATGTTTATTTAAAAGAACTAAACGAAGGAATAATATCATACATAAAAATGTGGAAAGAGACTATTGGCAATGAGAATTCACCAATTGTTACAGAGGAATGGAATAAAAAACTAGATTATTGGAAAAGAGTTCTTGATGCAATAGATGGAATCTACAATGACCATACACCCTTGGATGAAACTGATTCTTCTTCTGATGATTTTTGGCCCAAGACGAGGCAAAATGTTAACGTTGATGGTACTCCATGCAATATCAAGTATTATGGATGGGGATTTTGATAATGTGACAGATGAACTGGTATTATGTTGGACCCAAGTGCAATAAGCCAAAGCCAACATTCGATCCTAGAATTGATGTTGAGAAAGGAAAGACGTTTCTTGTTAGATCAGGAAATAAGGATGAAGGAGAGATGATTTGGATAGAAAAATCCACCTCAGATATCTTCCAGGATGATGACAACGAGACCCTTCATGTAAAGATTGATTGGTGGTAGCCTATCTCAGGGAAATACAAGGGAATTTTTTTAGAACAATATTGGGTACCAAATCTCGATGACATAGAAATTAGATCTATTCCAAATAATACCATAGTTTGGGCATGGATTCCAGAGAAAGAAGATTGCAGGAAGATCAAGATAAATAAATGGTGTACAAGCTGTACTTGCTTTGCTAGAGCAGATATAAAGAGATTAGGTGGAGATTATTCATGAATGTATTTTTTCTTTTTGAACGACTAATTAATATATATGAAGAAAAATATGTCAATGTTTGTAGTATATCAAATATTGTCTTCAAGCTACCTTTTGAGGAATTTTATATTATTTGCTACATATATGAAAATTTTGGTTCAACTTCAATGTTAATTCATGTGATGATACTTTATGTGAATGCACCTTAAAACATCCTATAGACTTTCTTTGTGAATAAATGTAAGGCACTTGCAATAAGGTTTGAAGTGAGTTTTCCCTATTATTCGTTATTATAGTTGATATACATTTAATTGTACTAATACGTTGCATTCCGATTCATAATTATATTTTCTCGTGTAGACTTTAAAGTGGTACCAACTTTGTACTAGTATATTAACTTATACTTAATAAATACAGTACTAACATTTTGAGTGTGTAGGTTTTATCAGTTTTTCATAATTGTGATTGATTTTCTGGATTGAACTGTGTGAACGTTTTTCAGACCAACGTTTTTAGTGGACACTCCACCCATGTAGAACCATGAAAAATTCATTTGTGGACTGAAAAGATTTCATATAACTTAATCCAAAAAATCAATCATTAAGTAGTAACATCATGTTAGCTTTAATTCATGTTAGACATTATCATCAAATGCATTGCATCATAAATACAATTTAATCCACGTGAGATTTAATGTTGATCGTAATGCATTGCATGTAATATAATTATTATGGATGGAGATTTTGATAATGTGACAGGTGAATTGGTATATGTTGGACCCAAGTGCAACAAGCTAAAGACAAGATTCAATCCTATGATTGAAGTTGAGAAATGAAAGATGTTGCTGGTTAGATCATGAACTGAGGATGAAAAGATGATTTGGATGGCAAAAACCACCTCATATATCTTCCAGAATGATGAAAATGAGACTCTTCATGTAAAGGTTGATTGATGGAAGCCTAGTTCAGGGAAATACAAGGGAAATTTTAGAACAATATTGGGTACCAATCCTTCTTGACACATGACTAGGATCTATTCCAGTTAATACCATAGTTTGGGCATGGATGCAAAAGAAAGAAAATTGCAGGAAGACCACGGTAAATAAATGTGGTGTACAAGTTGTAATTGATTTGCTTGACTTAATATAAGGAGATTAGGTGGAGATGATTCATGAATGTAATTTTCTCTTTGAACGAGATATTAATATACAAGAATAAACACTTTTGAATGTTTGTTGTATATCAAATATTCTCTTCAAGCCTTTTTTTGAAGAATTTTATGTTATTTACTAATATGAAAATTTTGGCTCAACTTCTATGTTAATTCATGTGATGGTACTTTATGTGAATTAGATAACACCATTCAATTTTTAACTTTTCAATTTGTTTTTTACATAAAGTCGACATGTCACTATATAAAATGTGCATAATCATATTCAATAATGAACCTTAAAACATCTTCTAGACTTCCTCTGTGAATAAATGTAAGTCACTTGCAATAAAGTTTGAAGTGACTTTTCCCTATTATTTTTTATTATAATTGATATAAATTTAATTGTTCTACTCTATTGCATTCTAATTAATATTATATTTTCTTCTGTAGACTTTAAAGTGGTGCGAACTTTGTATTAGTGCAATATCTTATACTCAACAAAGACAAAGTAGTAACATTTTCAGAGTGTAGGCTTTCTAAGCTTGTCATCATTGTGAATGATTTTCTGGATTAAGTTGTCAGTGAGTTTTTCAAACCAACATTTCAAGTGGGCACTCCACACATGATCGTTGGGGGAACAATGTAAAATTAATATTATATTTTCTTCTGTAGACTTTAAAGTGGTGCAAACTTTGTATTAGTGCAATATCTTAAACTCAACAAAGACAAAGTAGTAACATTTTTAGAGTGTAGGCTTTCTAAGCTTGTCATCATTGTGAATGTTTTTATAGATTAAGTTGTCAGTGATTTTTTCAAACCAACATTTCAAGTGGGCACTCCACTCATGATCATCGGGGGAACAATGTAAAATTCATTATGGCTTGAAAAGTTTTCACATAGCTTAATCCCGAAAATCAATAGCCAAGTATTAACATTTAATGTCAATACTACATAAGTTAATAATAATCACAACACAATATTAATATGTTGTTAAATAACTTTTTATTATGCAAGAAATTTCTTACACAAATTATTAATAATGCACTAGTCAAATATTTTTTACTTTTGTTTTAATACGTAAATATAAATATTAATGATAATTAAAGTATATCATTAAATACATTTGTAGGTAAAATTTCTCACATAACTCTGTTACTCATGAAATCAACATTCATTAACTTAGTTTTTAATACAATAACCACCCACAATAATAATAAAAAAATCATGTCTCTATTCTAATTCATAATTTATTTTAATCATTACTAAGATAAAATCTATTTTACTCTAAGTCATAATATATTTTCTCCTCCACTATCAAGTGGTGGCAACTTTAAAAAATAAAACATCATATTAAAAAATGATTTAGACTTACTATGGTAACTCAATCTACACACATTAGTTAACATTATTTCAATTAAATGAAATTACAAGATAATAATAGAAAAAACATTGATTATTAATGTCATTAAATAACTTTAATAATAATATGTAAAAAAATATTCTACAATCTATTTTTCGTGATATAATCATTAATCAACTTAACTTTTATTAGAAAATATAAATAATAGTAATGTAAATAAATTATATTTATATTCTATGGTAATATTGATTTTGATCATTAAAATAATAAACTTAGTATATTAACACTTAATATATAATAGTTTTTCTTGTCACTTGTAAAATGTTGCCAACCTTCTAATATATTACAACATGATACTGAACACATACAATATTACTTCCTATGTCGAGAATTAAAATTTTTATATTAACAAACACATTTTTATTATGTCATTAAATAGTTTTTAAATGGGTCACTCTAAAATTGTGCCAACCTTCTATTAGTATAGGAACTCAACACCAACAATGTACTAGTTACCATATCAAATTATAATTCAATTGCTTAATCATAGTAACATATACAATATTAATGTTATTACATAAACTTAATCAAGTTACCATTTAATACAAACTATAGATAATATTAATAGAAATTATGTAAGGAATCAAAGTCTAAGATTTTCATCATTTTGAAAGAATTAAAGTCTAAGACTTTCATCATTTTGATTTGTCATAGAAGATTAGAAAGGTGTAATCTAGGTGTTAACACATTTCCTTTCCCCTCATGTTGTAAAGGGTGCTAGCTCAATGGAAGAGCACCTGCATTACAAGCAAGATTATCATGGTGGTTCGATTACTCCGTGCCCTAACATAAATTAATAGATGATATAAAATCTTAATGATAATATAAATATTGTAAGATATCTATATTTTCAATATAAATATGATCTTTTTAATTAAACACATTGTTCAAATACTTCATAAATAAATAATGAACACTTACAATAATTGGTTCAGTTGGTTTTCCCCCTTTCCTCTTGTATATGGAAAAAATTAAACTGTACTGCACTAATGCTATTCTAGTTCATAATTGATTTTGATTGTTAAAATAATTAATATTAATATACAAGGGAGGCTTTACTAACATCATTATCATTATCTAAATTTATAGGCAAGAAATTTCTCACGTTAATCTATTATTCATAAAGTAAACATTCATCAACTTAGTTTTTAATACACTACCGCTACCAACAACAACAATAATAAATTATGTTGCTATTTTAATTCATAATTTATTTTAATCACTACAAGGATAAAACTTAGACTTTAAAGTCACAAAATATTTTCTTGTTTTGATTATAAGTGGTGCCAACTTCAAAAAATAAAACAACATACTCAACAAAGAGATAAATAATTACTATGAGAATATTTATAATTGTTGTAGTAACAAATACAATGTTGGTATTATGTCATAAAATAATTTAATAAACTTAACATTTAATACAAACTATAAATAATATTAATAGAAATTATGTAAGGATTCAAAGGCTATGCCTTTCCCCATTTTGAAAGAACTCAACCTAGTGGAAGTTCCAAATTCTAGATCCACTAAATAATTACAAATTTAATGAAATATGTGTTAAAGGGATTCTAAAAGTCAAATAATTGCCAAGGAGGAAAATCACTAGTTTCCTAGGTTGGGGGTGGAAGGTTAGAGATTTAGAATAAGGGGGATACTAAATGATGTTTAAACATTAGAAGAGGATGAATATTTAATAATGTATATTATTAAATAAATACAAGAGAAAATTGAAATGCCTATAGAGAATGGAGACACATGGAGACTATGGGGCCCACTCAAGCTAGAATTCCTATGTTAAATGGCATCCTCCTCTTGTAATTTCGAATCTATGGGAAGCTTAATGTTTTGGGATGGATTATGAGGTTAATATACTTGTCCATATACTTCATAGGTCTAATTTGGGATGAATTTTAACTTACATGGGAGAGGAAGAGCCAAATGGGAGTTTCATGGACACTTAGCTAGATTCCCCTTACATTTATGCAATCTATGACACCAATGATGAAGATTCTATGATAGTTATGACACAAGTTAGATATGAAGGCTGAAATAATGACCTAAAGACATGTCAGGAATGAATAGATCATATTAGAGGTCGAATTTGGGATTTGGAGAAGGCCAAGAGGCTCCTACTCAAATTTGGGAGAAGAGGGAAGGTGAAGAGAGAGGCCCCATGGCATTGCGTGAGTAGCCACACCAATTCAAATTGGATTTGTTTTATGGATGGATTCGGAACCTTGGAAGAACAATAATTTTTATAAAATATAGGGATAATCCATGAGAAGAATATTTATCTCATTTGTGAATTGTGAGAGCTAGTGGATGACTAGTTTTCTTGCTTAAGCCAATTTTGAGGGTGAAGGATTCCCATCCTAGTTGGTGTTTGGAACGGCCACTCAGGTATTTCATGGATATTTAATGGAGTATTATTTTCAGTTTAAAGCTGCAGTAATTTCATGGACATATAAATATCAGCTTGTTCTTCCATTCATCTCAAGTTTTGTCACCATATTTCAGCTCTATGGAGTGAGGCGCATTTGGTGAGATATTCATCTCTTTGAGGGATATTATATTTCTCCAGTATTTTTTATTCTGATGTAAATTATATTTTATTTAAGTTCATAAATATTTAAGGTCGAAAATCCAATATACCTCATGTATTATTTTCCAATATTGAAGAAGCAGTGTCATTTCCCCAATACCTTGTTGTAAACTCTTGCAATCTTGATGGAATCAAATATATGTGTGCAAAATTGATTATTTATGAGTGAATGAACTGTAATTAAATAATATTATGGGTTTCATGGTCTGTAACTGAGAATTTTTGGCCATTGGGTTGAATTTCATAGCAATTGGGGAAAACTACATCTAATTTCCCCAAGGGTCCAAAACTAGTTTCTTATATCTTATTGAAGGAAGTGAGAAAAGAGATGGGAGTTTGATTATTTATGCATATGAGTCTCTGATAATGTATTATACACATCCCATACTTATATTTAATAATTTTAGTGAGATTATATACATTTGGGAAGCCATTCCAGCAATTACCCTGGAGGGATTTGAGCCCCAAAATTGCTAGTAAATTCATCTACCTTATTCAGAATTTGATATAGACTTTCAAAACTGATTGGAGGACCATAATACATCCCTGAACATAATAATTAATTTATTATATCAGTAATACACCTTATCTAAATATTTGGGAGCAATTGGTCTGATTTGGAGACCATGACACTAAAACTAGTCAAGAGCCAAAATTGTGAAAAAATTGGAAAAGTGGGAATTTTAATAAAATTCCAAAAAGAGGACATTACAGTGGTATCAAATCATGATCTTGGAACATGATGTGGTCTGATATTTATGGGGACAATAATTAAGGGACCAACATTATATATTGAAACCCAAAAGTTATTTTATTGAAGGGTAAAAAAGGGTAGGAGAAGAAGGCAATTTGTTTGAGGAAACTATGACTAGGGATAAAAAGGGAACCTCATATGATGGTAAGGAGATTACAAAAATTATGGAACCTAAATTTGACGACATGAAAAAGAATATTATTAAAAGATTTGAATTTTTGGCTATCCAAAGTTGGGAAAAATATATTGATTTTAAGAAAATTAAGGGGAAAAATGCATCAGCTTGCTTGAAGGAGAAAAAAGAGGAGACCCATGAACCACCTAGTTCTGAAATAGGTGAAGTAGAAGAAGTAGTACATGAAGAGGATATAAATTCACTCCCAAATTACTCTGAAAAATATGAGGAAACATCACATGGGAAGGAAGAAGAGTAGCTTGAAACTATTGAATATCATGTTGAAACAAATTCTACTATGGATATGGACCAACATGCATCTATTGATGGATGTTTGAACTATGAAGGAGTACCTACTATTGGGTGCTCACACCTCTATGTTGGTGACATAGAGATAAATTTTTAAAGTGTTTTTGCAGGGAAAACTTCCATTAAACATGAAAATTAATACCTTGTAGCAGTTGAAGAAGAAACAAGATCAACTTCCCCATCACCACTTGAGCTTCATGAAGTTGGTCCAAGCAAGAAAGAAGAATATGAGGAGGTTAATTTGCAGCAGCCTCATTTTCTTGAAGAGTCATTAAATATGAATTAAAATAAGATCCACGAGGCCCTTAGAATATTCCATGACACTCAAGCATTGGTATCAAATTCTTGTTGGAGAGCTACTTCCTTGGAGGAGCCATCATTCCTTGAAGACATGGAGAAGACTCAAAGAGCGATGTGCAACATCAAAGGTAATTTGATGTCTTTTATTTTTTATAGAAAAAGTTTCATTGAGCTTAGTGAATGGTTACATGAATCCTACTTGAAGAATAATGAAGTTATTAATAATCTCACAATTCAAAATAAGCAACTTCTTGAAAAGTTGCAAGACACTTGTTTTTCCTCCGATGTTTTAGATTTTCATAAGGTAGATTGCTTGGAGGATTTTCATGACATGATGGATCATGAGAAACATGAAAAATTGCAGGTTCTTGATGTGCTTGAGGATGATATTGATGAGATCCAATCAGTAGTAATGGTGGAAGAGGAACTTCAGTTGCCTCTTGAAAATGGTTACACAATTTTTGAAGAAGTGCATAATTCCACCACCTTGGAACCAACCCATGAGGAAATTTTTGCATTTTTTAGGGAGGTGCATAATCCTACCCCTATGGATCCTTCACATTATGACAATTTTTCACTTACTGATAATTTGGGTGAGTTGGTTCTTTCTCCTAAATCCTACACTTCTAAATTTTGCAGCAGTCATGCTAATGAAGTATGGGTGAAATGTTTCTTTTTGATGGTGCCACATGAAGAGCATGGACATTCTATTTCTCCTTTTGATGATGGAATTATTAGAGAACCATATTATTTACATTTGCAGAAGAATCCTTGTTTATATTATTATTATACACATATACATGGGTGCACCTATGATGTTCACTTGAGTCACTTGGAGACTCATGATTTTCCTCGCTCCTTTCCTAGTCTATTTGAAGTTGGAGTAACTTCATCACACACTTGGGTGAAGAGTTATATGATTGAAGAAAATTATTATTGGTAGAAACATCCTCTGATGTTACATGATGATATACGTATTCATGAGTGTATTGATGAGACTTATTTGAGCCACTTGAAGTCTTCATGTTTTCCTTGCTCCTTATTTTGTTCAAATTTTGGTGGAGGTTATCCATTCACTTATTGGATGAAAGAGCACATGGATTATTATATTGATGCACATTACATATAATTTGGAGCACATTCTTGTTCACATTTGCAGCAGAATTCCTTGTTACTTTATGATGATGCACATCTACATGGATGCACCTATGATATGCATTTGAGTCACTTGAAGACTCATGGTTTTTATTGCTCAACACTTGTTTCATTTGATGTTGGAGGAACTTCATCCAACACTAGTGTGAATAGACTTATGATAGGAGAATTTTTTTTTTACCAGCCACAGACATTGTCATATATTTATGATTCACTCATTCATGGATGTATGGGTAAGACTTCTATGAGTCATTTGAAGTCTCCTTGTTTTTGTTGCTCACTATTTGGTTCAAATTTGAGTGGAGATTCTTCATTCACTTCTTGGATGAAAGAATACATGGCTGAATATTTTTATGCATATCACTTCCTTTTGGAGCAGAATTATAGGACATGGGATACTAACCTGTGTCATTGGAGCAGATTTGATTGGTCACTTGAAGCATGTATGTACTTGGAAAATGGTAGTCTACGCATTGGGAGGTATAATCACTTTCATGATTTCTTGGTGAGGCACCTCCTTGATGTGCATTATTATTATGTTGTTATATACTTTGATGATATATATTATGCACTCATGATGTTTGGAATAATTCATAAAATAAAATGGGATCCAATAATTCTCTTTCCAAATGGTATGGGTTGGAGAGCACTCTTAATTGTTGGAGTGCAATGCAAGCAATGGGACCTTGGGATAGTTTTTAGTCCCATTGATTTCAAATTATTTGGGAAACAAGAAGTATGGGAGATGGATTACCCACTTAATAAGGTGATGTTAATTAGAGTAGTGCAACAACAATCATGGTGTTTTCTCTCTGAAATCTTCATGGAATCTCAAAGACTCAAGGTGGGCAGCTCAGTGGCAACTTCAAAGAATCATATGGAAAGCAGGATTCTTCAACAACCATGTTTGAAATTGCTTGAGGATAGGAAATATTGGGAAGGGAGGATTTTTAATGTCCCAAATTTTGCATTGGGTCACAATGGCCAAATCACATTATCCATATTCATGAAATTTTTCAAAGGGATGCTAAAAGTCAAATAATTGCCAAGGAGGAAAGTCACTAGTTTCCTAGGTTGGGGGTGGAAGCTTTGAGATTTGGAATAACGGGAATAACAAATGATGTTTATAAATTAGAAGAGGATAAATATTTAATAATGGAGATTATTAAATAAATAAAAGAGAAAATTGAAATGGCTATGGAGAATGGAGACACATGGAGACTATGGGGCCCACTCAAGCTAGAATTACTATGTTAAATGGCATCCTCCTCTTGTAATTTTGAATCTATGGGAATACTAATGTTTTGGGATGGATTATGAGGTTAATATACTTGTCCATATACTTAATAAATTGAATTTGTATTTAATTGTAACTTACATGGGAGAGGAAGAGCCAAATGGGAGTTTAATGGACACTTGGCTAGATTCCCCTTACATTTATGACACCAATGATAGAGATTCTATGACAGTTATGACACAAGTCAGATATCAAGGATGAAATAATGACATAATGAAATTTCAGGACTGAATGGATCATATTAAATAAAATTTTGTATTTGGAGAAGGCCAAGAGGCTCCTACTCAAATTTGGGAGAAGAGGGAAGGTGAAGAGAGAGGCCACATGGCATAGCATGAGCAGCCACACCAATTCGACTTGGATTTGGTTTATGTATGGATTTGGAACCTTGGAAGACCAATAATTTTTATAAAATGCATGTCTCATCGATGAGAATAATATTTTTCTCATTTGTGAAATTGTCATTTGTGAATTGTGAGAGTTAGTGGATGACTAGTTTTCTTGCTTAAGCCAATTTCGAGGGTGAAAGATTCCCATCCTAGTTGGTGTTTGAAAAGGCCACTCAGGTATTTCATGGATATTTAATGGAGTATTATTTTCAGTTTAAAGCTACAGGAATTTCATGAACATATCAATATCATCTTGTTCTTCCATTCATCTCAAGTTTTCTCACTATATTTCAGCTTTATGGAGTGAGGCACACTTGGTGAGCTATTCATTTCTTTGAGGGAGCTTCTATTGCTCCAGTATTTTGTATTATAATTTAAATGATATTTTATTTCAGTTCATAAATATATCAGGTATAAAATACAATATATCTCATGTATTATTTTCCAATATTGAAGAAACAATGCCATTTCCCCAATACCTTGTTGTAAACTCTTGCAATCTTGATGGAATGGAATATATGTGTTCAACATTGATGATTTATGAATGAATGAACTTTAATTAAAGTATATTATTGGTTTCATGGTATTTAATTTATAATTTGTGTCCATTGGGTCGAATTTCATATCATTTGGGGCAAACTACATCTCATTTCCCTAAGGGTCCAAAACTAGTTTTTTATATCTGATTGAAGGAAGTGATAACAGCCATGGGAGTTCAATTGGTTATGAATATGAGTCTATAATAATGTATTATAAACATCCCTTGATTCAATTTAATAATTTTAGTGATTTTATGTACATTTCGGAAGCCATTCCGATAATTACCTGGGAGGGATTTGAGCCCCAAAATTGCTAGTAAATTCATCTATCTTATTCATAATTTGATATAGACTTTCAGAACTAGTTGAAGGACCATAATACATCCTTGAAAATAATAATTAATTTATTATATCAGTCATACACCTTCTCTAAAAATTTGGGAGCAACTGGGCTAATTTGGAGACCAAGACACTAAAACTAGTCAAGAGCCAAAATTGTGAAAAAATTGGAAAAGTGGGCATTTTAATAAAATTCCAAAAGAGGACATTACATCGCCAACCCAGGAACCTATTGAAAATTTGGGTTGTGTACATGAGGTACAAAATGAATCAGCCATGGAGTCTTATATGCCTCGTGTGAGAGATGTGGAAAGTACGTAAAGCTGGTTCAAATCATGCGAGATGATGTTAATATGGCCATGGGTGAGAGATGAGGTAGAGGCAGGAGATTTAGAGCATTTGAATAGGATTGTTTTCATTATGAAGAAGAGTGAATTAGATGATGAGACAAATCATTCCTATAGTATATATAGGAACAAGGCAATGGGAAAGGGAGCTTACCAATTTATCTCTAACTTCATTCATCTCAAGAAAGAAATTCAAAGCTACGATAGCCTCCAAGCTAATTGGCCCCTATGCAAACATGATGATAACATGGAATCCACCGATGAGAGTGAGCCTTTCTTCCCACATTATGGCTAGGAAGAACTGGGAAACAGACTGAGGAGAGTTAAATATGATGTGGATATTCAGAAGAGTCAGCTTCGCTGACTCATAGGAGAAGTGAGGGAAAGTTTTGAGTAGGTTGCAGAGGACCTCCATGAAGTGAGATCGATTTAGAGGGAGAAAAAATCCATTGAGGAATCCTATTGTTAAGAGAAACACCACACCATCCAAGAGATCACAGATAGACTGACTCACGTCGAGATTCAGGTAGGAACAATGGCCTTGAAAGCTCGAGTGCAGAATGAAGTGGAATCCAACCATAATTTTTTTGATGGAAAGGGTTATGGGACCTCTCTAGGGAAATAAACAGGTCTTTATGTTTTGTTTTCTACTACTTGGACAATTTTTTTCTGTATATTTCGGAATATATATAGTAGGGACTTAGATTCTCCTTTTGTTTACTACTATGAAATCTATGAAGAAGACAATTTCAGTAGCATAAGTTACAACTTTTCTTTAGCATAAGAAGACAATGAATTTTTTGTATGTATGCATATGTATTATTTGTTGTTGTCATGCAATATTGTATCTGATTTTTTTGAGAATTTGTTCTTTTTGTTTCCATATTAGTTTCAATACAGCTTATCTTTCATATTGTGTTATTACTTTTTTGTTTTACTTTTCCTTTATAGTGTTTCATTGCTAACCATATCTTCATCAAATTATATGGAAACCACTAAATATCTTCTAATAAAATATTTTTAATCCTTATTAAATCTTAGACATCTTAAAGGAGTACATCATTGTTATGTAATGCAAGTATTTGGAACTAGATTTTCTCTCAAATCCGCTTGCAAAGTGATGTTGAACTTTGAATTTAAGGACTAATTCGAGTGGCAGTAATTTCTTGGCACACAAAATGTTTCTGAGTATGATAAGAATGGATCCCAAACTAATATGATATATCTCAATATATTGTGACCTTATACTTCTTGAGATAGATTTGAATTTTGATCATAGTGTTCCTTGTCACCATTTGGTGTCTATTGTTACAATTCTTTACTTAATTCATTCTTGGAACACATAAGCAACATTTTTTTGGTAAATCATTTGATAAAATAAATATGAGTATGATGACTTACTACAACTATCACTATCTTTCATTGGGTAGGCATCTAAGATAGAACTGATACAAATTGTCTCTTTGTTACCCTTTCTATAGGTCTTCATTGCTCCACTCTTGGAAATTCTTGTAAGGCATATTGGTTGACTATTTTAGTGGTATCCTAAGAATTTTGATTTCAAAAGTATATCACCTTGAAAAAAATCTCCTCTAGCTAAATATTGTGCAATGCTTTAGATACAACAAATTATCCTTCGGTGAGTTCCGAATGTTATTGGAAGTTTATCTTTTGCAATTAGTCATATAGATCACAAGTGGGAAGATAATATAAAGTTGGTTTATGATTTTGGAAGTAACACATCAGTAATATGTTTGATCTATGTTCAATAAATATATGGCGGAATGATTAATTAGAAATAACTGTGTTGCTCATTATGTCCTAGCTCTCACAAATTGTTAAAATGCTAACGATTCATGTTAGTATTGAAATGAATGTCTTTGGTTTGATAAAATGTTATTTACATTGAGCTAATGATTGAGAATATATTTGCTTTGGAATAAATTGAGCTTACAGTCAACATCATAGGATCTATTTTGTGGATTAATTAATCAAGACTTACAACACAAGCTAACTCATTATCAAGTCAATATTTGTATTTAAAAACAATGGATGACATCAAACTTGTTATTATACCTTTTAACCAATGTTTTCTATTGTTTTAGCCTATTTCGATCATACTTATGAGAAAATACCTTATATGATATGTTTTATATTGGTTTCTACTCATACAAGCATACATTATGACATGTACAATGCTAGGCTATAACACCATGGAGCTTCTGCACATAATGGAAGCATTTGAGTGTTATCTAATTTCTTGTACCAAAGTAGGTTTGGTATCCATAATTGTAAAGGGATAGAAGCATAGGTTCTCATATTTTCCAAAGTATCACATGTACATTTTCCATGATTTCTACTAGGATGAAGTTTTGGTAGGTACATTATCAAAAGTAATTATTTGGACCTCATAATTCTGGGAACTTATGAGTACATTCCAATTTCTAGAAGCATAGAGTACCACCCATTGTTAAGTGAGAGTATGAGGAAAAGAAGAATGAAGAAAATAACATCAAAATGTTTAAAGTAAGTTCATTGTTTACTCATACTATTTCAGATTCCTCTGTCATGACTGGCATGAAAGAATCCCAATAACATGCCTTGCTTTGATGCCAACAAATAGTATCAGAACACTCGTAGGTACAAAGATAACTTAAATTCCTTTGAATTGCTTCCAAAAATAGAAAAAAACTGAGCTGAATTATTTTATCATCCCTACGTTTTTGTGAATCTATGATGAAATATAATGATAGGTATCTTCTCTTATTGTGAGAAAAATAGCTGAAAATGTGTTTTTCATTCTACTTATGAATAAAAATACAAATCCTGGTAGAAAAACCTAGACGAGAGGATAAAGTGGATATTTATAGTGCAACCAAAGTTCTTGACAGTAACCTAAGTATTTTTCCACACAAATAGTTTGCATGATAGAGATATGAAAACATCAACATAATATGTCTTTTCTAGATTTCATAATATAGGTATATGTGCAAACTTGAAGAACTTCAAGACCAATAGTAAAAGGACCTTTTGGGTTAAGGATTGAATAGGATAGAATGTACAACAAAATAAAAAAAACATCACCAAGGGAATTCATGGATCTCCAATGATTCAGTTAGGTTAGGTTTATTTTATCACGTGCTCGATTTCTCTACTCAGCCTCACCAATTGCCCCAACAAACCTCGCTTCTAATCCCTTTGCTTCCAAAACCCCTAGAGAAAATAATATAGGTGATGGTGAATGGATTTAGGAGCATAGAAATAAAAAATATATGAGATATCTCAATATATTGTGATCTTATACTTATTGAGATATATCTGAATTTTTATCAGAGTGTTCCTTGTTACCATTTCATTTCTATTGTAGCAATCCTTAATTTAAATCATTCCTGGCACACCTAAGCAACATTTGTTTTTGGTAAATCATTTGATAAACTATATATGAGTATGATTAATTAATATAACTATCACTATATTTCATTGGGAAGGAATCTAAGATATAACATATACAAATTGTCTCTTTGTTACATTTTAGATATGTCTTCATTACTCCACTCTTGGCACAGCTAAGGAACATTGTTTTGGTAAATCATTTGATAAAATAAATATGAGTATGATGACTTACTACAACTATCACTATCTTTGATTGGGTAGGCATCTAAGATAGAACTGATACAAATTGTCTCTTTGTTACCATTTATATAGGTCTTCATTACTCCACTCTTGGAAATTCTTGTAAGGCATATTGGTTGACTATTTTAGTGGTATCCTAATAATTTTGATTTCAGAAGTATATCATCTTGAAAAAAATATCTTCTATTTAAATTCTGTGCAATGCTTTAGATACAACAAATTATCCTTCGGTGAGTTCCAAATGTTATTGGAAGTTTATCTTTTGCACTTAGTCATATAGATCACAAGTGGGAAGATAATCTAAAGTTGGTTTATGATTTTTGAAGTAATACGTCAGTAAAATGTTTGATCTATGTTCAATAAATATATGGCCGAATGGTTAATTAGAAGGATCTGTGTTGCTCATTATGTACTAGCTCTCACAAATTGTTAAATGCTCACAATTCATGTTAGTATTGAAATGAATGTCTTTGGTTTGATAAAATGTTATTTACATTGAGCTAATGATTGAGAATATATTTTCTTTGCACTAAATTGAGTTTATACCCAACATCATAGGATCTATTTTGTGGATTAATTAATCAAGACTTACAACACAAGCTAACTCATTATGAGGTCAATATTTGTATTTAAAAACAATGGATGACATCAAACTTGTTATTATACCTTTTAACCGATGTTTTCTATTGTTTTATGCTAATTCGATCATACTTATGAGAAAATACCTTATATGATATGTTTTATACTGGTTTCTACTCATACAAGCATACATTATGACATGTACAATGCTAGGCTATAACACCTTGGAGTTTCTGCACATAATGGAAGCATTTGATTGTTATCTAATTTCTTGTACCAAAGTGTGTTTGGTATCCATAATTGTAAAGGGATAGAAGCATAGGTTCTCAAATTTTCCAAAGTATCACATGTACATTTTCCATGATTTCTACTAGGATGAAGTTTTGGTAGGTACATTATCAAAATTAATTCTTTGGACCTCATAATTCTGGGAACTTATGAGTACATTCCAATTTCCAGAAGCATAGAGTACACCCATTGTTAAGTGAGAGTATGAGGCAAAGAAGAATGAAGAAAATAACATCAAAATGTTTAAAATAAGTTCATTGTTTACTCATACTATTTCAGATTCCTCTGTCATGACTGGCATGAAAGAATACCAATAACATGCCTTGCTTTGATGCCAACAAATAGTATCAGAACACTTGTAGGTACAAATATAACTTAAATTCCTTTGAATTGCTTTTGAAAATAGAAAAAAACTAAGTTGAATCATTTTATCATCCCTATGTTTTTGTGAATCTATGATAAAATATAATGATAGGTATCTTCTCTTATTGTGAGAAAAACACCTGAAAATGTGTTTTTCATTCTACTTATGAATAAAAATACAAATCCTAGTAGAAAAACCTAAATGACAGGATAAAGTGGATATTTATAGTGCAACCAAAGTTCTTGAGACTGACCTAAGTATTTTTCCACACAAATAGTTTGCATGATAGAGGTATGAAAACATCAACATAATATGTCTTTTCTAGATTTCATAATATGGGTATATGTGCAAACTTCAAGAAGTTCAAGACCAATAGTAAAAGGACCTTTTGGGTTAAGGCTTGAATAGGATAGAATGTACAACAAAAGAAAAAAAACATCACCAAGGGCATTCATGGGTTTCCAATGATTCAGTTAGGTTGGGTTTATTTTCTCACATGCTAGATTTCTCTGCTAAGCCTCGCCAATGGCCCCAACAAACCTCACTTCTCATCCCTTTGCTTCCAAAACCCCTGGAGAAAATAATATAGGTGATGGTGAATGGATGTAGGAGCATAGAAAGAAAAAATACATGAGATATCTCAATATATTGTGGTCTTATACTTATTGAGATCGATCTGAATTTTTATCAGTGTTCCTTGTCACCATTTGGTTTCTATTGTTGCAATCCTTAATTTAAATCATTCCTAGCACACCTAAGAAACATTTGTTTTTGGTAAATCATTTGATAAACTAGATATGAGTATGATTACATAATATAACTATCACTATATTTCATTGGGAAGGAATCTAAGATATAACATATACAAATTGTCTCTTTGTTACATTTTAGATATGTCTTCATTACTCCACTCTTGGCACACCTAAGCAACATTTTTTTGGTAAATCATTTGATAAAATAAATATGAGTATGATGAATTACTACAACTATCACTATCTTTCATTGGGTAGGCATCTAAGATATAACTGATACAAATTGTCTCTTTGTTACCCTTTATATACGTCTTCTTTACTCCACTCTTGGAAATTCTTGTAAGGCATATTGGTTGACTATTTTAGTGGTATCCTAAGAATTTTGATTTCAGAAGTATATCACCTGGAAAAAAATGTCCTCTAGTTAAATATTTTGCAATGCTTTAGATACAAAAAATTATCCTTTGGTGAGTTCCGAATGTTATTGGAAGTTTATCTTTTGCACTTAGTCATATAGATCACAAGTGGGAAGATAGTCTAAAGTTGGTTTATGATTTTCGAAGTAATACATCAGTAAAATGTTTGATCTATGTTCAATAAATATATGGCCCAATGATTAATCAGAAGGATCTATGTTGCTCATTATGTACTAGCTCTCACAAATTGTTAAATGCTCATGATTCATGTTAGTATTGAAATGAATGTCTTTGGTTTAATAAAATGTTATTTACATTGAGCTAATGATTGAGAATATATTTGCTTTGGACTAAACTGAGCTTATAGTCAACATCATAGGATCTATTTTGTGAATTAATTAATCAAGACTTACAACACAAACTAACTCATTATCAGGTCAATATTTGTATTTAAAAACAATGGATGACATCAAACTTGTTATTATACCTTTTAACCGATGTTTTCTATTGTTTTATGCTAACTCGATCATACTTATGAGAAAATACCTTATATGATATGTTTTATATTGGTTTCTACTCATACAAGCATACATTATGACATGTACAATGCTAGGCTATAACAGTTTGGAGATTCTGCACATAATGGAAGCATTTGAGTGTTATCTAATTTCTTGTACCAAAGTGTGTTTGGTATCCATAATTGTAAAAGGATAGAAGCATAGGTTCTCAAATTTTCCAAAGTATCACATGTACATTTTCCATGATTTTTGCTAGGATGAAGTTTTGGTAGGTACATTATCAAAATTAATTCTTTGGACCTCATAATTCTAGGAACTTATCAGTACATTCCAATTTCCAAAAGCATAGAGTACCACCCATTGTTAAGTGAGATTATGAGGCAAAGAAGAATGAAGAAAATAACATCAAAATGTTTAAAACAAGTTCATTGTTTACTCATACTATTTTAGATTCCTCTGTCATGACTGGCATGAAAGAATCCTAATAACATGCCTTGCTTTGATGCCAACAAATAGTATCAGAACACTCATAGGTACAAAGATAACTTAAATTCCTTTGAATTGCTTTCGAAAATAGAAAAAAACTGAGCTGAATCATTTTATCATCCCTATGTTTTTTTGAATCTATGATGAAATATAATGATAGGTATCTTCTCTTATTGTGTGAAAAACACCTGAAAATGTGTTTTTCATTCTAATTATGAATAAAAATACAAATCCTAGTGGGAAAACCTAGACGAGAGGATAAAGTGGATATTTATAGTGCAACCAAATTTCTTGAGAGTGACCTAAGTATTTTTCCACACAAATAGTTTTCATGATAGAGGTATGAAAACATCAACATAATATGTCTTTTCCATTTTTCATAATATAGGTATATGTGCAAACTTGAAGAAGTTCAAGACCAATAGTAAAAGGACCTTTTGGGTTAAGGCTTGAATAGGATAGAATGTACAACAAAAGAAAAAAAACATCACAAGGGGCATTCATGGGTCTCCAATGATTCAATTAGGTTGGGTTTATTTTCTCACGTGTTAGATTTCTCTGCTCAGCCTCACCAATGGCCCCAACAAACCTCGCTTCTAATCCCTTTGCTTCCAAAACCCCTGGAGAAAATAATATAGGTGATGGTGAACAGATGTAGGAGCATAGAAAGAAAAAATATATGAGATATCTCAATATATTGTGATCTTATACTTATTGAGATAGATCTGAATTTTTATCAGAGTGTTCCTTATCACCATTTGGTTTCTATTGTTGCAATCCTTAATTTAAATCATTCCTGGCACACCTAAGCAACATTTGTTTTTGGTAAATCATTTGATAAACGAGATATGAGTATGATTACTTAATATAAATATCACTATATTTCATTGGGAAGGAATCTAAGATATAACATATACAAATTGTCTCTTTGTTACATTTTAGATATGTCTTCATTACTCCACTCTTGGAAATTCTTGTAAGGCATATTGGTTGACTATTTTAGTTGCAGCCTAAGCATTTTGATTTCAGAAGTATATCACGCTTAAAAAACATCTCATCTAGTGTAATATTGGGCAATGCTTTAGATACAAAAAATTATCCTTTAGGAAGCTATAAATGTTATTGGAAGTTTATCTTTGTCACCTACTCATATAGATAACAGGTGTGAATATAATCTAAAGTTGGTCTATGATTTTGGAAAATATATGAGTAAAATGTGTGATCTATGTTCAATAAATGTATGGTCGAATGATTAATTAGAAGGATCTATGTTTCTCATTATGTACTAGCTCTCACAAATTTTCAAATGCTCATGATCCTTGTTAGTATAGAAATGAATGTCTTTGGTTTGTAAAATGTTATTTACATTGAGCTAATGGTTGAGAATATAGTCTCTTTGAACTAAATTCAGCTTGAATTCAACATCATAGGATATAATTTGTGGATTAATTAATCAATATTTACAACACAATCTAACTCATTATCAGGTCAATCTTTGTATTTAAAAACAATGGATGACATAAAACCTGTCATTATACCTTTTAACCGACTTTTTCTATTGTTTTATGCTAATTCAATCATATTTACGAGAAAACAGCTTATATTATATGTTTTATATTGGGGTCTACTCATACAAGCATATATTAGGATATGTACAATGTTAGGCTATAACACCTTGGAGCTTCTGCACATAATGGAAGTATTTGAGTGTTATTTGATTTCTCGTACCAAAGTATGTTTGGTATCTATAATTGGAAAGGGATAAAAGAATAGGTTCTCAGATTTTCCAAAGTATCACATGGACATTTTTCATGATTTATACTAGGCTGAAATTTCGATTTGTACATTATCAGAATTAATTCTTTGGACCTCATAATTCTTAGAACTTCTAAGTACATTCCAATTTCCACAAGAATAGAGTACCACCCATTGTTAAGTGAGAGTCTAAGACAAACAAGAATGAAGAAAACACCATCAAGATGTTTGAATCAAGTTGATTTCTTACTCATATTGTTTCAGATGCCTTTTACATGACCGACATGCAATAATGCCAGTAACATGCCCTGCTTTGATGCCAACAAATAGTATCAAACCACTCGTAGGTACACATTAGAGGAAATTTCACTTTAAAATGGGCCTTCCAAAAATAATACAAATTCCATGTCATCATGTATTAGCCAATCAAAATTCTTTAAAATTCAAAAAGGGAGCACCTCTTAAACAAAATTTTAATATAAATTTGGGGATAGGTATCATTAAAAAAACTACTTTTCTTGTTCATATTTTCGACATATCTCCCTGTGTTTTTACTCAAATGTCGATCAGGAGAGCTCGTTGGATGTAGAATTAAATTCCACATCCAATTATTACACACTCAACATACTTTTGACAGGCCCCGCTACCCTAAAAACAAGAAATACTTGAAAAACATGATGATGATGTCATCATCACATTTTTTCAGGTATTTATTGTTTTTTGGGTAGAGGGGCCCATCAAACATATGTCGAGTGGGTACTAGTTGGATGTGGAATTTAAATCCATATCCAATGAGCTCTACCAATCGAAATTTGAGTAAAAACGCATGGAGATATGTCGAAAATACGAATAAAAAAATAGTTTTTTCTTTTCTTCCTCCAAAATTAATAAATATTATTTTATTATTTTAACTAATATTTTATTAATTTTCCTTAGGAGGATCATTTTGAGTTGAAATTTCCTCTAATGAAAAGAACCTAAATTCCTTTTAACTGGTTTTAACAATAGAAAAACTATGAGCTGAATTATTTTATCATCCCTATATTTTTGTGAATCTATGATGAAATATAATTATAGGTATCTTTTCTTATTGTGAGAAAAACACCTAAAAATGTGCTTTAATTCTACCTATGAATAAAAATACAAATCCTAGTATAAAAACCTAGACGAGAGGATAAAGTGGATATTTATAGTGCAACCACAGTTCTTGACAATGACCTAAGTCTTTTCCCACACAAATAGTTTGCATAGTAGAGGTATGAAAAGAACAACATAATATCAAGAAGAAGATCAAGAGAAATAATCAAAGGATATTTTGGGTTAAGGCTTGAATAGGCTAGTGTTGGCAAGGGGTTTTGGGTTAGCTAGTTGAGCAACATTGCGGATGCTGCGCAAGCTTAGAAGACGACACGCAAGACAGAAAATAGATTAATTATGAATATTTTGTGTCACTTTTTGTACTTTTGACCACATTTTGTTGATATTGGTCATTAGTCAGTTAGGATTTAGTTAGAAATTGTCCAAGTGGACCATGAATTTAAAGGCTCAATCTTATAAGTAGATGAAGAATTGCAAATGAAGATAGAGATCGAGAAAGAGAGTGATCACAATGAAGACCAAGTTGTAGACTGTGAACTATCTATTTTGAATTTGCAGTTGATTGCACATGGTTAATATAATGAGGAGGAGGTTGATCTGAATTACTATCTTATTGTTATATTTTTATCTCTTTCCTTTTTTTCTGTTGTACAAATCTAATGATGAAGTGACTATGCGACATGGATCTATGATGCAATGTTTACTGCTTATGAATGACATCATAGTATTAGATCTGGTTGCATAATTAGCATGGTTATTCTTGTGATAGTTGAATGATATGAATGAGGATGCAAATGACTGGATATGATAGATAGAAAAATGAATTGACGATTCCCATAATCCTCTTCTTTTCTGCAAAAACTTGGTTCCTTTAGCCCTCCCTTGAACATCTTGGGTGAGACTTCATCTGCTCTATAGGTGTTTTTGGACAGGGTAAAACTTGTCTGGGCCGATGCTCACGGATATCGCGGTGAGTTGGGTGTCGACAGAGTGGGAACCCCTGTCGACTGGGTTTTGTTGGTGGGATTTGTGCCAACAAATGGTTCCATTGTTAGGACCTTGTTACAACTGAGAGGAGGGTATGTGGCATCCGACGCGATAAAAAATTCAAGATTGGACATGGCATCCAACGCGACCAGAAATTCAAGATTGGTTTGATCAGAAGCTGCGATAATTCGCTAAAGAAAAAAATCAAAACCCTGGACTAACGACAAACAAGTGGTTGGTGAGATACATACACAATGTTAATTGCGAGTACTTTTTCTGTGAGTTCCCCATCATACTATACAAGTGGTTGGCACAGTTCACATACAAGAAGAAAAATTTCCAAGAGGAGAACCAACAGCCTCGAACGCTAAATTGATCCAAGAGCTGCAAGAAATTGAAAACAGAGTGTCGCGGGCTGTTAAAGTCTTGCTGGATAGTATCCTAGAAGGATATATCACTAAATTTGAATTTGACACTACCAAGTCCTATAGAAAATCAGAAAGGGAATTTTTCAATGGACCAAGAGGTAGGTTCTTATAGTATCTATAGTTGTCAATTAAAATGCTTGTCTATGAAAAATTCATACTGAATATGCACCTATATTAGTAGAACTATGGTGTGCTGAGGCGACGAATAGCAAAACTAAAGGGGAAATACAAATGGAAAGATAAGGGGTAGATGGGTGAAAGTTTCGATGAGACTATGAGGGAAGCTGAGGAAGAAAGTGGTTGTAAGAGGGGAGGAGCAAGGTTTAGATAAGATAAGAGGAAGAGGATAGGAGAAGGTCCTTCTATGATCTAAACACAAAACCATGAAGGAAAAACACACGGGATGAAGTGACCCTATAGTGACGAAGAGGACGACCATACGTAGACTACGCCAAGGATAGCAGTAAGATCAAACCCTAGCAGCAACATACCCATGCCTACATGAAATAATTCATACTCAAAGAGAAACACAAGTTCCATGTAAACTTTCCTGACGTGTCAAAAAAATTCTAGTAGTAGGACAGCATCTGCAAGAAGAATGCCCAAGATGGTGGGGATGACACAAATTTACCTCTATTTCATGGGAACAGGATTGATGATCCCGAGCAGTAATGGTTTCTCTATGAGGAAGTATGGAGTGTTATACATGCCACAGATGATGATATTAAGAAGGGCCAACTCGCAACTACTCTATAGGGTCATGCACTTGATTGGTACATAAAATTTATATAGGTTCCTGTGAATACCCTTGCAAAAACAATGGATGAAGTTCAGAGGGGACTGATCGAAGAATTCTAGAAACCTAAGTCTGAGGCAGAATACATTACTGAGTTAAAATAGATTAAGAAGTTTCCTAATGAAACTGTTTGGGACTTTGATCAAATATTTAAGACATTGATGGTGCAATACATCTTTGATATGAGTGATGTTCAACATAAAGAGTGGTTCATCGCATCCTTGGTACCTCATATTTGGCAACCACTGATGCAGCAGAATATCACGACACAGAGTGAGGCTCTGGAGATCATAATGAAGTTAGAAGCTTCACCTGTTGGAGAGAATGCAGCTGGTATGAACCAAATTCAGGCACAACTGGAGAATTTGACACTATAATTGCAAGAAATTAAGAAAGGGAAAGAGAATCACGAATATCTTTGGTGCACTCATTGTCACGCAGATGGACACACTAAAGATACATGCCCTACCTTTCGGAATTATCTGCTATATGGGGTGCCGAACCCACTAAGTTTTAGAAGCATACCATGTTGTCGAATATGTCAAGTCTATGCGAACCGAAAAGAAGAGTGTAGCTACATGAAGAAGATAGTGTCAAAGACAACCAACCTATATTGTTCCTTTTGTAGATCAGTGGGGCATGAAGATAAATACTATCATGCATATGATTTTCTTTAGGAAAGAACATATAATTCATACCTTGTGAAGGGAGAAGATCATTGCATAGTACAACAACCACAAATACAGCCTCAGGTGGTAAACTCTCGACCATAACCACAGTATACACCATCACCGTAGATGCAATTTATACCATCGTAGTTGTAGCCATAGTTTGTACCGTGGCCACAGTTTGAACTGCAACCATAGTTTGAACTACATCCACAGTACAATCAAATGGTGATGCCTCAGCCGCAGTCGTAGTATGCTCAGCAGCAGCTGAATCCTCCACCATAACATATGGCTCAGCCACAGTATCAACATCAAGGAGTATTTTGTAGAGAATTTCGAGGAAGAAGAGGAGGTCAAGGTCATGAATTTGTCTAGTGTTATAATTGTGGGGTATTTGGGCACTACCATAGGGACTCCATGCACTTGCAGTGCTCATGTACATATGGCACGGTGATCGATCATACTATCGAAAAATTCCCACATCTAATCGAAATATGGTAGGTTGGGAATGTACCTTAGTTGTAGAGTCAGAATCAGTTACAGAATCAGAATCAGCTACAAAACCAGAACCAATTACAGAATCTAGCCCAAAATCAAGTTTTTCTCCAGAATCAGACTATGAATCAACCTATGAACCCTCCGTTGAACCAAAATCCACCATTGACTCAGATTCCATCGATGAACTAGAATCAAAGGTAAACGGTTGCAATGATCTTAGTAGAGCCCATAACAGAGAATGTTGACATTGTCATTGTCACCTGCGTAAAAGCCACAACAGGAGAGAATGGTCCCTGCCCATATATTCAATTGGATGGACAGAAGAAGGCGTCGTTTGATATCACGAGAGTTTATTATCACTGGTAAGATATATTGATGCTCTAGCCAAGATTAAAAATTTGTTGCACCACTCGGGTAAGGAATTGAAGGATTCAGTAGTGAAATATTTACACAATAAAAGGACAGGAAAGGAGATGTGTATGAACATTCATATTGGGGACTATGAAGTCGATTCAGTCATCTTGGATCTTGGATTTGATATGAATATCCTAACAATGCAGACCTGGAAGAAGATGGGGAGGATGACATTGGGTTGGTCCACTATGCAATTGCGATTGGGTAATCAATCCAAAGTGCAACCAATTGGACCTGTGTCGAACCTGGTTGTGGACATTGAAGGTATGAAAAATTATGCCGAATTTGATGGGATTCAAGTTTTAAATGGTGAAGGATCTTATCCCACACTGCTGAGGATTGGATGGGCCAACGATAGTATGGCAGTCATTGACTTCAAGAAGTAGATGATGACTTTTGAGAACCAAGACATTAGAGTCATCGCACCTATGGATCCCAACGACGGATGATGATACATTGAATCGATAAAGGATGAAGTTGTTAGGGTATGGGATCATGCTTACAATATCTCTAAATATTATATCCACCCCACTACTGATGGAGAATGTGGTTGGTGCAACACTAGTTCTATGTCTTCTGATTCTGGGGATGCATTAGAAAATTGGAAAAATCACATGCACGAGGTTTCATTCAGGAAATGTGGTTTGATCATGCATTCGTTGTGTCATGTCACGACAGATATTGTAGAATTACTGGTTTATGAAGGGATACCTAAAATTTCAGTGTTCTTACTAGAATTTGAAGAGAAGGTCTTGGAACCGCAACGATTTTTTGCAATGGAGGAAGCATTGAAGGCTACTCCAACACCTTGGTGGGTGACTCATAAAAAGACAATTACTGGATGGGCACAGTGTCAATGATTGATGACAGTTCTCTTTGGTGACATAGAAGTGTATCACGCTGGAAATTATGATGGACATCATGACCCTAGCAGCCATTTGATGGAATGTCAAACATGAGCATCAAGACCAAAGGATGAATGGGTCCATGCCTTTATTCACACATTGGGTGACATGCCAAGATCCTGGTATGTATTAGCGGAGCTATGTAGAGAAATAACCACTTGGGAAGAGATGAAATTTTCTTTGTGCATACCATTAGCTTTGCAGATGCTAATCCCAATGTCAACAATGCACTTTAGATCATTCGGGATGTAGATTTAAAATTTTTACCAGTTACATATCCCGTGGACCCACACGCACATTGCCACATGCAGTCGATGATGGAATGCTATAATGTATCTAGCAAACCTGAGGATGATGATGAGCTATAGAATATCAATATTCTAGAGACATAAAGGAGTAGGGATGTCACAGCACCAGATATACTAACTAATCCAATGAATCATCCGCTGAAGATTAGAAAACTTAACATTGGAACAGAGGATAATCCAAAATTTGCAAGTGTTGGGGACTACTGGGACGAGGAGACCATGGAAAAGATCATAGATCTATTGCATGAATTTTAATATCTCTTTCCAACAAAGTTCTCAGAAATGAAGGGGATACTGGGTGATCTAGGAGAGATGAAGATTCTGTTAAATCCAGATGCAAAACCAGTAAGACAAAGGACATATCACCTGAATATGCTATACAAAGAAATAGTCAAGGATGAACTTGACCGGATGTTGGATGCTGGAATCATTGAGCCAATGGAAGAATCGCAATGGATCAGTCCTATGGTGGCCCAAGAAAAGAAAACTGGTAAAGTTCAGATTTATGTCGAATTAAGAAAACTGAATGATTCCGGTAAGCATGACCCATTTCAGACACCATTCACACATGAAGTACTCAAAGGAGTAGGTGTCCAGGAAATGTACTCTTTTACAGATGGATTTTTTGGTTATCAACAAATCAGAATTGCCAAGGAAGATCGACATAAAATGACATTTGTCACCGAGTGGGGCTGCTTCCAATACAAATTAATGCCTTTTGGGATGAAGAATGGGCTTGCAATATTTTCTTAATTTGTTGTCGTGGAATTTAAATATTTCATTCAGAATTTCCTATAGGTATATATGGTGTATGTTCTAATCAAATATCACTTGGAAAAACTTTGACTGATGCTAGAAAGGTGTCGACAGCATCAGATCGTGTTGAACTCCAAAAAGTGTGTTGTTTGTGCACCATTTGGGATATTGTTGGGTCACATTGTGTGCAAGCAAGGATTATTGGTTTATCCTATGAATATAGCACTCATATTGAGCTTGCCACCTCTGAAAAATGTGAAGATGCTTTAGGCGACACTAGGGCACACTGGGTACTATCGCAAATTCATTAAAGGATATGATGCGATCACTGCCCCTATGGAGAAACTGTTGAAGAAAGATGCAACATTTGTATGGAGTTTGGAATTCCAAGGAAGCTTTAACAACCTAAATGCCAACATGGCTTCGGCCAATACTTGTGTTCCCTGACTAGAATAAGGAGTTCCATGTTCATGTCGATGCATCATTTGTCATGCTTGGAGTAGTGTCTGCGTAGCTGGGATAAGGAGATCTATATCACCCGATATCGTTTTCCAGTCGCAAGTTGTCCTTTGCTGAGAAGAACTATATGACCACATAGCGCGACAATTTGGCGATGGTCTATGCACTGCAGAAGTTCAGGAATTACCTTCTAGGTGGTCACTTCAAGATGTTTACTGATCATTATGCGTTGAAGTATCTGGTCAATAAGCCTGTGTTGGGGGGGGGAAGATATCTCATTGGTTACTTCTCTTTCGGGATTTTGATTTTGAAATAATTGTGAAGCAGGGTCACTTGAATGCTGGCCCCAATCATTTATCCAGGATTGAGATAGGCGAAGAGCCAACAAACATTAAGGAGGGAATGCCAGATGCATAGTTGTTCAGATTCAATGTCGCAGATGGTTATTATGATCAAATAATTCAGTTTTTGGTGATAGGAGTTGCGCTAGCATATTTTTCAACAATTCAAAAGAAGCTGTTGGTATTCAAGGCCTCATAAATTCAGTTGATTGCTGGGAAGTTATACAATATTGGACCGGATGAAATATTGTAGTGATGTGTCCTACCACATGAAAAAGGGAAGATCTTAGAAGAATATCATGTCGGAATCACTGGGGGACACTATGGCGGGCAAGCAATGACAAGGAAGGTGCTTCATGCAGCTCTTTGGTGGCCTATGTTACGCAATCATGTGGCAGATTATGCGCGGACCTGTGACGTTTGTCAACACACTAGGAAACTATCACAGAGAGATGAGATGCTACTAGTATCACAAGTAAATTTTCAACCTTTTGATAAAAGGGATGTGGATTTTGTGGGACCAATCAACCCACCAGGGAAAAGAACTGGTGTGCGGTACATAATCCAGACAATAGACTACTTGAAAAAATGGGCGGAGGCTACACTAGTTGTGGACTCCACCACTACAACATCATCAAGATTTCTATTTGATAACATTGTGACACGGTTTGGATTCCCAAGGATACTGATGAGTGACTAGGGTAGTCATTTCATCAACTGCACAATAAGTGTGCTAACAGTGGAATTACAGATACAACATAAGAAAAGTATCCCATATCATCTGTAGGAAAATGGGATGGTGGAGGCATTCAACAAGATATTGGATCACGCGATTAAAAAGGTATGTAACGCGAACCGAGATGACTGGGATTTGAAAATTCCAGTGGTACTATGGGCATATCCCACCACTTGTAAAAGATTGATGGGATAGACACCATTTAAATTGGTATATGGGAAAGAGGTAGTCATGCCTATGGAGTACATTATTCCTAGTCTATGCATTGCAGCAACGACGGGCATGGATGATGAAGCCACACTAGAGGAGTGCGTAGTGTAGTTGATACATCTTGAAGAGGACTATTTCATTACAGGTTTCCATCAGCACGTTGAGAAGGACCGATACAAGGATTGGCATGATATCCACATAAAGAACAAATAGTTTCAAAAAGGATATTTGGTGCTGCTATATGACACCAAGTTCATGAAGCATCCAAGTAAGTTACAGATGCACTGGTTAGGTCCATACCTTGTCAATTCTATTAATTCTGGGGAGAGTAGTGCAATTGCAACAATTCGATGGAGATATGATGCCAAAACTGGAGAATGGTAGCTGACTGAAGACCTATAGGAATGGGCTAGAATCTCACAACGCTTAAGGCATTGAGAACTTTATATATATATATATAGGAAGGATGAAAGGAAGAGATGGCGCACCAGGAGGGAGTGGTTGTGCAAGTGTAGGAGTCAGTATCATAGTTAGGAATCTCTGTCACATTAGCTAGAGGGTTGTGATGTTGTCAAGTAAGCAATAAATGAAGCATAGTTAAGAAATTTAACCACCGACACTTGTTGAAGTGATGCGTATTGATGGCGGATCCAACCATTGGGTAGAAAAAATTGACGACGAATTCGAGTAGTTAATGAATGATTTGGTCATGATGGCTGTGAATAAATTTGGTAATTATTAGGAGGGATCGACCCGATGCCATAAGAAGGTGGTCGAAACAGATTGGAAGCACCACTGTGCTAAGATGAGTTGCGAAGAGTGTTGAAGCAGACTTTGAATCTTAGAGCTGTTGAGTGAAGTGAGTGAGTTGGAGAGTGTAGATGAGCATTCGTCATGACTATGGTGAAGTGTTGTGGGATGCAGAGTAACCCTGACACATTAGATATTTCAAGTGAGAGAGACTCACCCATCCGACTAGTCACTATTATTGAGGAGGTTTCCATTATCTCGGTCAGGTCGTCATCAATTTCAAAGAGGAAGCGAAAGGGCTAGAAGCTGAATCCTTAGACACCACAGAAGCATCAGATGTGCACATCAATCAAGGTCCAAGGAAAAGGAATAGCGTAGATGGGGCCATCAAGCTACGGGTTTATTGAATCTGCTAGATGAATGGGTGTCTTAGTCCATGACATTCCAGGTTATGTTGCAACCACCCGACCTAGTGTGTAACCTCGACGACTGGCGAAGAACCAAAATATCAGCCCAGGATGTCACCGCTACTAAGGGGGATGATTTACAAGACGAACATTGTCCCTACCCTGATGAAGATGAAGTATGATGAACATGACTGGTTGGTGCTACGAGATGTCACCAATGTGCCATATGAATCTTTTCCTTTGGTCCTAGGAAGACCTATCGTGTGCACCCTGTATCCATGGGCGAAAGCATTGGATAAATCTGGAATTCTAAGAGTCATTAACATGTCGCACTTCGGGCATCTAAATGAGGAAATTTCCTTTGTTAAGAAGTTATTGTCTTTCTATCATGGACGGATGTTGTGGCTGGACACACCAGTTGTCATTATAGTTGATTTGATCTCAAATATTAAAGGGTTACTGAAAGATGGGCCTAACCCATCACAATATTTCAAGGGCCAAGAAAATGATAAACAACTGGCTGCAAGGTTGAAACAAAGGTTCAAATTGCAGTGCAATGGAAGGGCCTACTAGATAGACAGTATCAATGAAAGTTCAGTTTGCATTGGGACACTAATTATCACCAGCAAAATTATCAAGAAGAATCGCCCCATTCAGTGCGCTTCAGGGGTGATTGTGTGTGCACAACAATGCGCAGAATGGGTACAAATGAACTTCTCCTTCTTTCTAATGAAGCAATTGATGGAGGACACAGTTGCATTTCATGCCGAAGAGCGGCCTTTCACATATAACTGGATATTGATCTTCATCACACTAGTGGCATGGATGGACCCGGTCGATTACCAAGGTATGGACGTAGAAGTTTTCAAGGTGTGCAAGGGCTCATGGTATCAAAAAATCTTGTGGGTTGAGGATCCCTTGTGACAAGAAGATTGCACAATTCAGTTTTGGGTTTATTGGGAGGCACTGTAGGCAGCAGCAGTGAAAGTACCCCATCTATTAGATGAAGCTACAGTTAAGTATCAGCATATTGTGTTGTTCTCTATTGGGTCGCACACCATTCATATCTAGGAATGGTGTGACCCTAACAAACAATGGCTCTCGATGCCCTATAAAGTGACGGATGCAGATATGGAGGCACAAGTTCATGATTGGCCAATAGAATGGCATGAACTAGTCAGCATTGAGGAGCTATCAACATGACCACTTGTAGACGCTCCTAAGGATCCAGTGCACAAAGAGCATAGTCAGCATGACTCTAATGAAGATCCATCAATGATGACCCCTAGCGACCAGGAGATAATGCGCATCCTCATTGAAATAAGGATGAAGAAGTGCATGGAGAAGGAGGTGAGTAGCAGCACTAGATCCTCCATGGAAGCGCAACTACAATGACTTATAAAGGTTGTCACAAACTCATTAGATACTACAACTAAGGAAATGAGAAAGTCTTCCCAAGAAGGATTTGCTGAGGTATGCACTAAGATGGATTCTATTTATGTTTTGCTAAGAAGAGCACCAGAGAGTTCTATTGTGTAGGACATAGTGTCAATTAGCACTGAGTTGCGGGTCAGGAATTTTCAGATTCCCCTGACTACAATTGATGTTGGACAGGATTACGTGAATTCCTCACTGCAGCAACTGTAGAACATTATGGTCGATGTCAACAATTTGTCCACATAGACCTTACTACACATGCAGTGGGTTGCCAACCAGGGGTTGGCTGATCGACAAAAGGATATCGACGAACAGTACTTGCGGTCACCAGAGGAAGAGGAGGCTCTTTGAAAACAAGTGGAGAGGAATTACATCATGCATAGGCCACATTGACGACTACCAAAGAGTTGGAAATTGCAGCACTCAAACAGGCGCAAGAGGAGGTCAAGGTGAAGACAAAGGAAGAAATCACTGAACTGAAGAAGGAGACTGATTTCCTAGTTATTTAGAAGATGCAATTGTTTTCTTGTCGCAGAGAATTGGAAGAGCTTGTTATAGAGGCCTGTCAGCATATCCCGGAAAGCACTACGGAGTTGGATACAGTACGAAAGGTGAAACAAATCAAAGCCATTATTGTGCAGTTGTAACAGGATAATGATCATCTTGCTGATCTAGTCTACCCCGATACACTACCAGAGCAGGTTGCAGAATGGAAGAGCTCCATTGAGGATATTGCGACACAATTCAATGAAATGCAGCAAGATGAAAATAAGATTGTTGAGGCGATGACACAATTTTGGGGTAGTGTCATCCAAGACAACAACTAGAGAAATTGACTAAGCAGTTGTAGGATGTCGAGGTCCAATTGGCCACATTAAAAAAACATTGTGTAATATGCCACCAATTGTCCAAATCACCCAGTCAGTAGAATTTAGGGAACTACAACAACGTGTAGGAAAGGCACAGGAGAGGTATCAAAAGCGCATAGACTAGTTCTATGAGTTCCAAGAAATTGGCACTCAGTTGTCAGTAAAAGAAGTCACTTCACTATAGGCTACGTAGGATGGGAATAAGGAATTAAATGCAAAGCTGGTTGATCACCCAATAAATCAAGATCTGCTCGGAATCCAGGATCTTGCTGAGAAGGTCAAAACACAGGTCTCAGAAATCATGCAGCAATATGAAGACTTCAAGGTCAAAACCAACGCATACACCATGCCCAACTGATGTGGCTTGAGGGAGAGCCACAAGATTGTATTGGGTGCCTGTTGGAAAGGGGTTTTGGGTAATCTAGTTCTGCATCATTGTGAATGTTGCATAAAATTAGAAGACATCATGCAAGGTAAAGATAGTGCAAAAGACAGAAAATAGATTAATTATGAATATTTTATGTCATTTTTTGTACTTTTGACCACTTTTTTTGGATATTGGTCATTAGTCAGTTAGGAGATAGTTAGAAATTGTCCAAGTGGACCATGAATGAAAAGGATCAATCATATAAGTAGATGAATAATTTTAAATGAAGATAGAGATCTAGAGAGAGAGATCGCAAAGAAGATCAAGTTGTAGACTGTGAACCATCTATTTTTAATTTGCAGTTGATTGTGTGAGGTTAATATAATGAGAAAGTGATTGATCTAAATTAATATCTTATTGTTATCTTTTTATCTCTTTCATGTTTTTCTATTGTGCAAATCCAATGAGAAAGTGATTGTGCGACATGGATATATGATGCAATGTTTACTGCTTGTGAATGACTTCCTAGTATTATATCTGGATGTGCAATTAGCATGGCTATTCCTATGATAGTTGAATGATATGAATGATGATGCTAATGGCTAGATATGATAGATAAAAAAATGAATTACTGGTTCCCATAGTCCTCTTCTTTTTTATGGAAACTTGGTTCCATCATCCCTCCCTTGAACATCTCCAGTGAGACTTCATCCGCTCTGCGGGTGTAGCTGGACAAGGTAAAACCTGTCTAAGCTGATGCTCAGGGAGATCATGGTGAGTTGGATGCCAACAGAGTGGGAAACCCTCTCGAATGGGTTTTGTAGGCGGGATTTTCACCAACAGCTAGCATGAACAACAAAATAAAAAACACATCACCAGATGCATCCATGGGTCTCCAATGATTCAGTTAGGTTGGGTTTCTTTTCTCATGGGTTGGCTAGCTTTGCTTAGCCTCACTGATGGCCCCAGTAAACCTCGCTTATAATCCCTTTTATTACAAATACCATTGAGAAAATAATATAGGTCATGGTGATTTGATGTAGGTGCATAGAAAGAAAAAATCTTTGTTATCAAAATTTTTGGACCTTTCTCTAACATAGTGAGCCCTATCCTTGAACACATCAACTTCCATAACCTCATCCTCATGTGGCCTTTTGCAACATATGGTGCCAAGCATGCCATATCCCAATATGCTTAGCCCTAACATGGAATTTTTTTCCCTTGTAATAAAAAAAGGCATTGGGTTGTATTCATCTCTTCCTTGTAAGTCATGACATACTTAGACACTTTGGTCTAAATTGATGGCATTAGAAGGAGAAAACAAGAAATTATAAAAGATTTTTCATAGTGGGATTCCTTTGGTGCACCTATAAGCCTTGAACATAATGAGGTGGGGATGGAAGATGAATCAATCCTTTTTTTATCAATGTTGAAGGATTAAATGAACTTAGAATAAAATAAATTGTGCATCAATATATCTTGAATTTATTTGGTGGGATAGGTGTGTTTTGATTGCAAGACATCCATGCTTTAGGATTCATGTTGTGAGTGAGATTCTATTTTATTTGGACAACACATAAGTGCATTTATTTATTTTTATGTCAAAGGATGGGTCGATACCTTGTTCTCTCCTAAATTTGGTAAGTAAATTATTGATCGGGTTGTTTATCCATCTCAATGGTTAGTCTAATTCTTTGGTTAAATTGGAAATCCATCTAATTGGACTATCCAAATTGTATGCCTCAAATAATTTTGGTGAATGGGTATCCCTTTGGAACTAGATATATAATGGGTAAGTTTAGGGCTTGTCTAGCACTACAGGTTATAAACCATGTGGATTAGGATATAAAAGTATTTATGATGAGGATGAGGATGATGGTGATGATATGATGATGATCGTGACAATGATGATGATGGAAATGAAGATGACAGTGATGATGATGATGATGCTGATGTTGACAATGAATATATATTAGGGAATAGTCAAGAATCCTTAGTGCCTTAAGATAATGGGCTTAGTACTACTATCGGAACTCACATGTATTAATGGTAAATAATTTTGAGTTACAGGTCAAGAGAGTTGAAAATTTTCAGCCACATATAAAAAATGTAGTATATTCTAGTAAAATATAATTACCATTTATGTGAAAAATAAGGAAACCCATAACTTCTCAATCAAAATTTATTCATTAAGGTATTGTTCGGTACTGAATTTACCCCTTTTTACTCTACTCTGTTCCACCCTTTCTCCTTATTTTTTTCCCTCTTTTGCATCTAAATCCTTATCTTTTTAATACTAACAAGCATGAAAGTGCCAGGTATAAATCATTATTTCATATTTTGTTTTATGCTTGGTTTTACTTACAATCATGGATTTTACCTTTCATCTATGTTGATCTGTCAATGATTTGAAAGAAGGATTCAAAATCACCAGGTGGCGCAACTGCAATAGCTCGTCATATACAAAAGCTAGTCCCTCTTGGAATCAACTACCTGCTCAATGAATCAGTCGACATTAATGACGAAGGAATCTCAGATACTCCTTCATGCTGGCAACTAAAAATCCCTAATAATATTCTGCATTCCAATGGGCATGTGAGTTTGTGAAACAACACGAAGTAAAATCCTTTTTATTCCTGATCTGATCTTATGCAAGGAATTGATAGTTGTAACTATATTAATTTGATTTGGTATCCTAAAGATCAAATATCTTCATGGCTTCTCAAAATTTATGTAGCATAATAGATTTACTCCTGTATAAGTATACACAGGTAGGGAGATCCAAGGGTTCACAATTTGTAAGAGTTTATAAAAGAAGGACTATAACTCTACCTTTATCATTTTTAATAAAGGATTGGAAACTATCAACATTTCTCTGTTGTATATTTTGTAAGCTTACAACAACATCTATGTTCAAAGGCCAGGGCTCATCTTCTTATAGAGTTGCTGGTAGTTTAGATGTTTTATATTATTTACTTTTGTCTAGTGTGGAATTTCAGTTTGATACATTTATATGGTTAGCTGCAACTACATTCATTTAGTAATTGCATTATCTGTTTTTCCTTTGGTTTATGGTAGGTTGTGTGGTGTGACATTCAACTGTGTAGTTAATCTTTCCTTTTATGCAGAAGTATGTCAGTAGTTGTTAGATACTCGCTCAACTCCTGTGTTATGTGTTATTTATCTTTCTAGATTTTTCCTAATTAGATAGGTCATTTGCTTTGATGAATTTGTTATTTGATTGATAGTGTTACAACGGATTTTACCACACATGGTGGATCACACCTTTATGGCCTTCCCTGTCCCTCTACAGACTCTTTAAACCCCATGGACCATTATTGTACCTTTTATGTTTCCAAGATCATCCCTAAAAGCATGCATTATTTGATATATGCGACTTTTAAACCTATTCTCGTGTATATAAGCGGATTTGACCCTCAAACCCGTGTACATCGGGATGTGTGAAAAAGGACAAATAGTTTTGGAGTTGTTGATCCGAGTCACTTGTCTCTTGTCCTTCCATATGCCTTGAGATCGCTCGGATTTGACCTTCCATTACCGCATTGAAACACTATATAAGGAACCCTTTGGATACATTGAAAGGGGGAGGAATTGAAGACCAAGAAAACTATAGTCCATTGTTTTTGGAGCTTATACTTGAGTGTGCATCCCTTTTTCCCTTGGAGCACTTTGTGTTCTTCCCAAGCTTGCCTTTGCTTGTGAGCTTGCTATCAAGAGATGGAGGATTGAAGTGGTGGAGGCCCAGCTGGAGGACTTAGTTTATCTGATTCACAGATGTGTCGACGGAGTTTGTCACAATTGTAATCTCTGATTTATATTAATGGAAATATCTTTTCATGTCCAATCATGTGTATTTAAATGAGTATTGAATCCATGGATGCTTTTAAATGCTTATATGTTATTGATTATATATGCCAGAGTAGGTATAACATGATTATATAGCATTCTTGTCTTGTTTGCTAAATGTTGAGAGAGAAAATTGTTAATACAAGTGAGATTGGAAAAGCTCAACAAGGATCTACATCAACCATCCGGAATAAGGTATGTTTCGGGATCCTTTAGTGTTAGATGTTTGGATTCTCTTGCATATAGGAAAGGATTGATTTTTACGGTTACTATGTTTGTTGTGGTACCCCAATCCATAGGAAGTTTTCTCCATAATAGAATTGGTGACCATATCGGGGTGTTCCTAGTCATTTCCTTTGGGGGGGTTTTATCGGCATTCAATGTTCTTGAATTGCTTTGATTTCTCTATTTCTGAGTTGAGTCTGGGGGCATGTTTTCCTGGTAGTGTCTGATAAGAGTAAATTTTGTCTCAACTTGTCTATTTACCTTCTTTTTTATCTCTTTTTCTTCCTATACACGAGTTTTGTCTTCATAGCCACTCATACATGCGGTTTTTACTGGGATATTCGTGTAGATATGTGAGTTTTCTGCACACAGTTCTGTATACCCTGAGTTTTTCCTTTGTGGGGAATATTAGGTGTTTTTGGGTGAGTTTTGATGATTGTTGATTCTCCTTGGATGCCTCTACAATCTGTATACTCCTATGTTTCTAACTAGAGACGTTTTTAAGTTTGAATTTTTTAAGAATGTTTTTGTCATTGCATTTTATATTTTTTGTTTTGAGATTAGTGCATTAGGTCTCTTTTACCCTAGTGCTTTGCATGGATGTTGTTTGATAGTGCTTGAAAATTCTCGGGGTGGTAGAGTCATTATTTTTCTTTATTATCTCATTTTAATTCAAAAAATACAAAAATATTTGTTTTTTTTACATCAATATGCATTATTGCATTTTACACTTTGCATAGTACTTGCACTAGGTTTGCTTGGATAAGTATTAGTCAGATTTTCATATAGGAATGATTCCATTTTCCTTTGAAGGAAAATTTTTCATTTCACGTAGTAGCATACCCTGTTTTTCATTCGACACAGTGCATTTGCATTGATTGTTATGTGTGCATTTTACTTCTTGTTGTGTCATAACATCATTAGTTGCACGATCATTTTCCCTTTTGAGTAATAATCCAATTAAAATCAACGCATAATAAAATGAATTACACTCTTTTCTTTTATAGGGTGCACCAACAAGATTAGGTTTTAGGGTCTTGGAATAGTTCATTGTGAGTAAATTCTCCAAGACCACTAAACGAAACATGTATGTGTCTGTCCAGGTGAGAGTGTGAAATTCCTTGGTATAATTAGTGTTTCTTAGGATTCTCCTCTTACAAGGGAGTTAAACATGAGACAGTGTGAGTGGTTAATGATTGGGATGACCCCTGGTCTTAACTGAGTAGCACCGGAGATATTTCTAGGATTGTATTTGTATTTGGGGGCTCTTTCGAGAGTTTTAGGCTTTGCTACCCTGGCCATACGGTCAATCCTGCATGCAACTATATGCCTGATCATTGATTATATTGAGGTGACCTTAGTTGCCTTACCTAGGTTATCAATGGGGTACTTCATAGATGTTATTCTGCAGGTGTCCTATCTAGGTAGGGGTCGAACAGCACAGTCGCTATATGCGTTGAAGCTGAGGGCCACTATAATTGGTTATAAACCTTTGCTTGTTGTGTATGGGAGTCTCAAGCCTCTCCTAAGTGATTCATACCTGCTTCATTTGGGAGCTCACATATCTTACCCTTGTTTGCTTGTGATTTGGATTTACATTGTATAGGTGTATGCTCTGTGCACGCTAGTGTTTGTGTAATTAGAAAGAGTCTTTTTCATTTTTTTGAGTCATTGTGGATTCGGGTGTGGCACTTCGTCGTTCTCATCATTTAGCAGGACTTCCACTTTCCACATCTCCTCCTCCTTTGGGAGAGAGAAATAGACAGTCCAGGAAGACCACTTCTCACATTGATTCACACACGATGAAAGATCACTAGGATGAGGTTCTTGAGATGTATTATCCACCTTAAGAGGTTGGGGAGGAATATCCTAATTCTGTATATGATCCTTCACCAGAAATACCTTCACATTTCGGTTATGATCCCTCATTCATAGGTCATCGGTATTGGTTTCCGGGAGACAAGACTCATCATGAACCCATAAGCACTACTCATGTTCATTATGGCATGCCTGATATCCCTACACATGATCCAGCACATCATGCCGAGTTAGAAATTGAACCTAGCACTACGCCTAGGGGAAATCCTATTCCTTTTTGTGTGGAGATATTTGGGAGCACTAGTCACATAGCACCTTCCATCCCGACGGTGGAAGGTACCTCACATGTTCATCCTAGACCTAGTGTCGGTAGTCATATGCGGATACTAGAATTGAGACGAGTGACCATAGGGAATACCACTTACATCCCTTCACATGTCCCTTCGTCCTTAATTCCTACTCCTTTGAATGCATTTTTGACAACCCTTCCTCCCCCTCATTCACATGGTCCTTCAGGTCAGAATGTTGCTACTAGTCATGTTTGCACTACGACTGCTTGCACAGTAGTATCTCAGAGTCAAGTATCTCCTGTTGTCTTGGGAGGTAATGTTATTGTTTTCGGGTAATCTTATGGTCCATCACAAGGAGTTCCCCATATCCCTACTTATGGATCTTCTCATGGGACATCCCATGGAGCTTCTCATGGAAAATCTTATGGACCACAGTATGGACGGAGCTATCAACCTTATGGGTACGGGTATCAATAACCCGCTTACTCCTCTAATTATGGCTTTGTAGCACCACATAGTTGAGGTTCACCACATCATAATTCTTCCATGCAGCCCTACACTAGTCAAACAGGAGGAGGATATTATAGCCAAGACCATGGTATTTACAGTAGTCATCCTTATATGAACCAAAACTATCAGGGAGCATGGCATAGAATGGCTCAACCTAGGATCCCTTTCCTCACAACATTAAATTTACCTAACTTGTCGAGACTAATGAATGATCCGGTATCTCATGACCCAGCTTCGCCAACTGTCCCTAACAAGATTCCCTCAGACATTGCCAAATTCAAGGACAAAGCAGGAGAAGATCCTAGTGAACATGTCACTACCTTTCACCTTTGTTTCTCTTCCAATTCCTTACATGATGACTCAATCCATTTAAGGCTATTTCAATGCACCTTCACTGGGCCTGTAGTGAAATGGTACATAGAGTTACCGAGGGGGAAATTCGTTTTGTTCGATGACCTTGCTATGACTTTCCTCAATCACTTCCAGCTACCCGTGTGTTATGAAATCGGTACAGAACTCTTGTCGACATTTCACAAAGACAAATCCACACATATCTCAGACCATATCCATGAGTGGTGTAGATGGAAGAGGTTGATTAAAGCTTTCATACCGTCAAAGTTTCTCCTTGATTGGTTCCTTAAATTGTTGCTACCTTACATTGCGAAGGATGTTTCTACATTTGGAGTCTAGAATGAGGAACAAGAAATTTTTAGGGCACAAGAATTGGATTTGATTTATGCTCAATCCGGATTGCTATATGAGATCATACCTAATGCTTTGTGTTCTAGTTTCAATCCCAAGATCAAGCTTGGACCACATGCCGATGGCATTGTGGGTTATACAAGTACCAAACCTTCAGATTCAGTTGTGAAACAAGTGAGTCAGTTGTCTATTAATCAATCCACTTCAGGATAAGCCATGGCTTCATCTCAACCCACCCAAAGGGCAAGTGTACTGTCTGTGCAATTATTGGACCAGAAGGGAAACCAGTAGCCTGGAAGGAATAAGAAAAAGGGTAAAAACAATTGTAAGGGTGGGAACAAGAACAAAAATACCAATTTTAATGACAAGAATGCCTGCAATGCTGGGGGGGACAAGTAGTCTAAACGTAAGGTTAAGTTTCCTTGAAAATTGTGTAAGGATGACCACCTCACTCACTTGTGCCCTTGTATGGAAGACGCCTTGAGGTTCATAGCACAAGGCCCGGTTGTGTTGATCAATCCTTTACCCCATAATCAAAATATGAACTTGAGGACCCATGATCCTCATTGTGAATGGGGTGGAGATCAATATTCGTCGAAAGGCAGTACTGGTCATGGTTGCATCAACATGGTGCATGCCACTAAGGTTGTGACTCATGTGAAAGACTATGGTTCATCACAACTGGACCTTGGGCCCACTCCAACCAAGAGTCCTTTGCATATTTAAAACCTTATGGATAAACCTAAGATTGCACCTCACATTCCTAAGGGGGTCCTAAAGCGTTCGAGGCACAATCCTAATTCCCAAGCCACCCAGAACTATTTTGTCGTCAGGGATTTGGGCCAAAATCCTTGTGCGATGTCTGCACTTGAAGTATTTCAGAGTTGTCCTTCACAAAGGAAATATTTGCTTTCTTCTCTTGGGGTGAATGATGATAGCTCTTCTTCCATCATCAAATTTGAAACCATGCGACTACAGCCTCGCTTTCCTTACTACATGTCTCTCTTGATTCATGTAGAGTGTCTTAACATGACCGTCAAATGCACTATGATTGATGAAGGTGTTGTTGCTTCTGTGATGTCTTTGGCATGCTAGAAGGGTTTGGGTTCTCCCTAGTTGTCTCAATCCACTAACATGTTGACTACCTTTAATGGTAGATAGTTTCAGCCACACGAAATTCTTCCTTCTCTTAAAGTCCATTTGGGAGGGAATACCATCGCGATCGAGGTCGAGGTGGTTGATGCGTCCCTTGATTACAATCTTTTACTGGGTCAGAATTGGATGTATACCATGCAAGTCATATCCTCTTCTCTATTTTGAGTAGTATGCTTTCCATTTAATGGGAATATTGTTACGATTGATCAGACATCATTCAAAAATCTGAGTGTTAATGCATAGTCAGGAGCTTCTATCCCAATTATTGATCATTCTCAGCTGGTAACTGGGAGTGTGGGTGTAGGTATGTATCCATCCCTTATGGGGAACTTTAGTTGTCCTGCACCCGTTCTTATGATCGGATCTAGTTTCGATGGGGATTCATATTCATTGAATTCGGTGTCTTTTCACACTACCCATATGGAATATCCTTGGATTCTTCCTTCACCGAGTCCTTCGAATGGACCTATCAAAATGGACGTGCCGTTTCCTACAACAATGATAGCATATCAAGTGAATATTGATTGTGTTGGAGATCCTAGTCCTTCCTCTTCGCGGATGGAGGAGGAGGAACTATATGTGTTACCTGCATGGGAAGTTGAGTCCTCTCATGCACATGATTTCCTTGATAATGTTTTTTGATCAGATGAAGCTATTATTGAGGCCACATCTAGGCTTGAGCAACCTTGGGAAGAGTTACATCATAGATCCTATTTTCTTCCTGAGTTTGACCGTTTGGAGTGCAAGGACTTTACGGAGATTCTTAGTGAGAATATTGGTAGTCACATGGTTCCATTAAGCTCTCCTGGTCAAATGACTGATGGGAACATGGAAAATATATCACCTACTATTCCTATCAATATCTCTTGCGATCCTAGCGAAATTGAGAATGTCTATAGTTGGGAGGACTGTTCCCATGATGAGATTCAGGAGTATACTGAGCTGTTCAAATAGTTTCGTGACATATTTGCTTGGTCATATGAAGAAATGTGTTGGAGTAGGGTCCCGCAGATACAGAAGAAGCTTCTATTTTGACGGATAGACAGTTTTGGCAGAGATATAAGAGGCAGAGCTACGACATTGTAGCAGGTTTCTAGCTATAGATCAGAGCTGGAAACCATGATGTAGAAGACAGAGAAGTCAAGGAAGACGACGGTACCTGAGCGGCCGAGAAGAGAGAGCTCACCCACTGCATTGAAGGCAGTGGAAGAAGACAGGAGGGTTCAGCTACCCTCATAAAGGAAAAGGAGCAACGAGGCCGAGGTATTGAAGACGAAGGACAGAAACAGGGAAGCAGCACCGGTACCCATGGTCAGCGCTAGGAAGCACGGAAGACTGCAGGAAGCTGTGGTGATGGGAAGCGGTGCATAGTACCCATGATCAGCACTTGGAAGCATGGAAGACCGCAGAGAGCTGTGGTGTGACGGATAGCGGCTACCTCAAAGTACAGATACGCCGACTGTCACTAGTTAGGGTTTGGGTTACTGTTGGGATAGGCCCACAGTGTTGTAATGGCGAGACCTTCAGGCCACATATAAAGGGATATATTGTGTATTGTAAAAGGGTTAGCTCAGCTATTAGTTGTTTTGTAGATTATTAGACAGTTGTAGAATCCAATCTCTGGTTCTGTTATTAGCTATAGTATCTTACTGTAACCAGTAGCTGGCTCATAGAGCATGCATGTAACGATCCGTAGGGATCGACAGAGAGGGAAGAGTATATTGTAAGAGAGACAATATAGAGAAATAGAAGAGATCTAAGAGAGAATATCTTAAGCTGCGTATGCGGTGCAGCAGAACTGTGTTTACCTTCCCCTGATCTATAATAGAAACATAGTTCTGTGGACGTAACTTCCATCCTGGAGGTGAACCATGTTAAAATCGAGTGTTATGCGATTGGTTCATGTGTTGTGTTTATTTGTTTCATATGTCAGTTATTATATGAGCCTTCCTTACAATTTAATGTATGCATGCGTTGTTCAGTTGTTGGAGACATTTACCTTCATCCTCACTCTTCAGTCAAATTGGCCTAGTTAAACCACTATCCTAAGTTTAATTGACATCAAGGAGCATTAATTACCATCATCCCAATCACTCCCATGCCTACCTACATTCAAGGAGGCTAACTGGAGCACTCCAGGAGTGATATGTGTGACATTCATGCACCTAATTGCTAACTGGGGGTTACTTTCAGTTCAACCAATCAGTTACAGTCAGTTAAGGTGCCTCCATGCATTAAATATATTATTTAATCATTATTTATTGATTATTTTATTATTATTTAATGAATTGGAGCTAACAAGGCGCCTTCACCAACTTCTGATGGTCAGTTCAGCTTCAGTTAACCTCATCAGGGTTTATTGGAGTCATGCAATACTAGCACTTGATGATTGTATTGCTATGACATGTGTTTGATCTCCTTCAGTTGAGATTAAGTCATTTATTACACTCCAACTTCAGTTAAGGGTTTGGTGGGTCAATTAGGGTTTTGGTCAACTGGTTAACTGAGTGAGATTGCATGGAAAAGAGTCAATTAAGATAGACTCACTCATTGAATTCAAATTGTCCTCTTAGGTATTCAAATTCTTCATTGAGTTAAGCCATTGATCATGCATGGTATTGTAATCCTTTATTTTTCATATAATATACAGAGAGGAAACCTATTGGTATTCCAGTTATTTTCCAATTCATGAGTATTTGTCAATTATTCTTTGATGATTTTGATTCCTAGTTCCTAGATCATGTGCAAGAATTAATATGGTATCAGAGCTCACGGCAGGACGAATAACAATCTCTCAAGAACAAGATTTTTGACAGATTTATCCATGAAAAGTGAGCAATAGCTCAAGAATCCAGCACTGCACCAGAAGCCAAGGATTACCACTCAATATCCCAAGTAAAGAACTTGTTGATCAAGCTTGCTTGATTGACTATGCTGGGTGTGATAAAATCCTAGAATGTGTAGTCTGTCCGACCTTACGGTGCCCTTTTTGTTTTGATTTGCAGGTTTTATCAGGTACAACTTCGAATGGACTCATCAATCCCTCCTCTCACCCCATTCACAAGCTATTCGGATTGGAAGTTGAAGATGATTGCATATCTCAAGAGACGAGGTCTCTATGAGGTGTCTATTGGAATTGGAAGAGAATCTTATGACAATGAGAATGACTGGATAAATGACATTGACAGAGCTTTTGGATCAATAGCTCTAGCTCTTGATGATGACTTGTACTTTGTTTTTTATTCTGCTGAAAACCCAAAGGATCTATGGACAAGATTGGAAAAAACCTTTGGCAAGCACAATAAGGATAATAATAGTACTTTGGAGATTACAGCCAGCACCACAAGAGTTCTTCACTCAAAACTCTCAGCCTCTACTCTCTCTGATGAAGTTGTTCAAGATGAAGATGAAGCAGAATCTTCTACACATTCAATTTGAATTGAAGAAAGTCTCCATGAAGTGACTCCTTCTCCTAATGCTCCGGAAGTTCATGAGATCTCTGATATCTCATCTTCTCATATTGATGAAGCGGAATAAGACATTCAAATCTCTGATATTGAATAAAAACTCTGCTGCACTTCCATGCAAACATTCACCGGTGATTTTCCTTTGAATTATGTGCAAAATTTACCAGTAATTGCTTCCGAAACTGAGGAGAAATTTGAATTTTCTTCCTCTAATGTTGCTACTGGTGTGCAAATATGTGATACCTTGTATATTTTGGAATAAATATCATATTACCAGAGTGATCCATTCACTCCCCATGATCTATATCTTTCAGCAAATTCCTGCAGGATTGCATGCACCAAAATTCAGAATTTTGAAGAAGAAGAAAACTGTGCATCCACCGTCTCGGTTGACCATAATTTTGGATCTGATATGAAAATTATTAGATCTGATATGATATTATTTGGATCTGATATGATATTTATTGGTTCAAAATTTCAGGTTCATAAACCTTCAGTACTGCTTGTAGCTGTTCTCATCAATGGTGTGAAGAAACAAGTACCGCAAGTCTCCTACAAAACTGATGCTGGGGATTTGATTTCACTTCATAGTTTTGGATCTGTTGTGAACTTATTTAGATCTGATTCAAATTCTGATCTTATATTATTTTTTTCATATTTTAAAATCCAAAAGCTTTCAGTCATGCTTGTAGCTGCTCTCACCAATTTCAGTGTGAAAAATCAAGTACCGCAGTTCTTCTTCAAATTTACTGATGGGGATTTGGTGTTAGTTTCCTCTTGTGAGGTTGCTGATATTTTATTTTGTGAATAATTAGATATTTATGAAGCTATATCAGATTATGGAGCTCAATCATTCTCTCTCCAGAGTCCCATGGATTCTCTACCTTTGGTCACAAGCTCATCTCCTCACAGAACTAGTAAAGAGGAAGACATTCTGCAACCGCATGGACACTTCCTCCTAAGATTTGGGGCTGATTTTACCACTCATGGTTTGCTGTTCAAGGCTGAAAAATATCAGTTTCTTGAGTGTTCCACACATGGTTCAAATCCTCAAGAACATTTGCTCTCTCTTCAGATGATTTCAGTTGCTCTACATGGGTCCAGTTTTCACCGTGTAACTGTTTATATTTCTGATCCAGTTGAGTGCATTGTTATTCTTCCAAAGTGGAATATTCCTCCAGACATATTCACCAAGAGATTTTCAGAAAAGAAGTTCACTTACCTCCATTTACTGTTGGGGGTGAGTTCATCAGGGTGATCCAGACTACTTTCAGTGTCCAGCTTGAGGGGGGGGGTTTTCCCACTAGGTTTTCCCTCTTTTCCTCACTTAGTTTGTTTTGAGCATTGTTTCAGTTTCTTTATTGTACAGGGTGACCTATGGCCTTTGTTTCGAGGGCCCTAGCATTTTTATGTTTTCTAACTCTTCCTGAGTATAGCTTAAGGGGGGGTGTTGGAGACATTTACCTTCATCCTCACTCTTCAGTCAAATTGGCCTAGTTAAACCACTATCCTAAGTTTAATTGACATCGAGGAGCATTAATTACCATCATCCCAGTCACTCCCACGCCTACCTACAGTCAAGGAGGCTAACTTAGCCTTTCCTACAGTCAAGGAGGCTAACTGGAGCACTCCAGGGGTGATCTGTGTGACATTCATGGACCTAATTGCTAACTGGGGGTTACTTTCAGTTCAACCAATCAGTTACAATCAGTTAAGGTGCCTCCATGCATTAAATATATTATTTAATCATTATTTATTGATTATTTTATTATTATTTAATGAAATGGAGCTAACAAGGCGCCTTCACCAACTTCTGATGGTCAGTTCAGCTTCAGTTAACCTCATCAGGGTTTATTGGAGTCATGCAGTACTAGCACTTGATGATTGGATTGCTATGACATGTGTTTGATCTCCTTCAGTTGAGATTAAGTCATTTATTACACTCCAACTTCAGTTAAGGGTTTGGTGAGTCAATTAGGGTTTTGGTCAAGTGGTTAACTGAGTGAGATTGCATGGCAAAGATTCAGTTAAGCTAGACTCACTCATTGAATTTGAATTGTCCTCTTAGGTATTCGGATTCTTCATTGAGTTAATCCATTGATCATGCATGGTATTGTAATCCTTTATTGTTCATATAATATACAGAGAGGAAACCTATTGGTATTCCAGTTATTTTCCAATTCATGAGTATTTGTCAATTATTCTTTGATGATTTTGATTCCTAGTTCCTAGATCATGTACAAGAATTAATATCAGTTCGCAGTAATATAGAAGGATAGACTTAAGTTGAAGTCTTTAGCATGTTGTATGTGGGTTCATTTATTCTTTGCTTAAAACAGTCACTAGTTGCAGTGTTAAACAGCCTGGTATGTTGAGTCTTGCAAGTTGACATGAACAACACTAAGTGTGCTGAGCCGCGGGAGTAGGATATCGCAGGGAGGCAATACCGCATCGGCAGAAGAGCTACGGTGTGCGATACTGTAGGTTAAGGACTTAGCGTTGGGAGAAAATTATGTGTCACCTGGTGTGCGGCGATGCGATAAGGTTGGAGTCATTGTGAGTCAGTGGAAGTTGCACGTGACGCAGAGAGGGACTGCATGATAGGAAAAGAGAGATCTCGCGGCTAGAAGAGCTGCGAGACGAGGAAATCGAGCGACGTGAGCAGAAGGGTCACACGACGCACAGAGAGAGAGAGGCCTCATGGCTAGCAGAGATGCGAGTCACAAATAGGATGCCATAGAACCTGGTCCAAGATGCTTGAGTCCTTGGCCAACCCATTAGAATCACTTCGGGTGGGACTTCAGGCCGCTTCACGGTCTGTCGCCGAAAGGGCCAGTGAGCTAGGGGTGTTGTTGGTTAAATACAGTAAACCCAGGTCTACCCATGATAGCCAACAAATGGTTTCGTTGCCGGATTTGAACAAACAGAGCACTGATGTTCTGGTGGCACCCTACGAGAGACGAACTCAGCGAGTGGGTTTGGTCTAACCAGAAAGAGTCTGCTGAATGAGAGAACAAGAGTCCTAAGCTGAGTATAGAGGCCTAGTTACAAAAACATATCATTACAGACCTGTATGTGATATTTTTTACGACCTTTGGGAACAAGCTTTACGACTGGTTATCAAAGTTAACTGATACAAGCATATTCAAAAAGAAAAGAGACATTGTCTGGACACTGGAGCTGATTCAGACCGTGAAAAACCTGGATAATCCTATCATGAGGGCAGTAGACTTCTGGCTTGCGAGTGTGCTAGAAGGCTTCGTCACAGAGTTTGCAGTTGACCAAAGGAAAAGCTTCAACGAGGTTGAGCGCTACTTCTTCAAAGGATATCGTGGTAAGTACCTAAGATCTTTAAACTTGTCCATTAAGATGCTATTACATGAAAAAGGAACAATGGATCTAGTTTCAGATGAATAAGTAGAAATAGTAATGTCACAAGAGTTTGAAAGTGATTTTGATGACAATGGACGAACACGTAGTGGAAATAATTATAAAGTAGATTTCAGATCTCCCATCTTTGAAGACATTTCATATAATACCAGACAGCAGAGTCATAGTACCACAGAAGGAACAGAGGGGGGTATCCCTTACCACCCTTACACCCCACAGAAACAGACTGGGACTTAGAACAATCCCGCAAGAACTCCATCCAGTAGCTCACAGACAGTACCTACCACCACTACATCACCTCCACCTACACCGCCGAGTGGTAGCAACACAGTAAATCAACATCCACCACGTAGAAATAGAATGCAGGATGATATGAAGCTACCTATATTTAAGGGAACAGGGGCAGAAGACCCAAAGAAGCATTGGTTTCTATGTGAAGCCATGTGGACCATTAAAGCAATCAACGACGATAACCTTAAACTTGTACAGTTGGTCACCACACTAAGAGACCGAGCCTTAACATGGTATATAAAGTATACCACAGTACCCAGGACACTTGTCCAGGTCAAGACTGCCATGATTAAAGAGTTTAAGAAACCTAAGTCTGAGTCACAGTGCATTATAGAACTCAAAGACATCAAGCAGTTACCTACAGAGTCAATGTGGGACTTTGATCAGAGATTCAAAGCCCTTATCAACCAAGTCAGTTTTGAGTTCGCACCGGAGCAGCACAAGGAATGGTTTATTGTAGAGCTGCTTCCTCACATCAGACTGCCGTTAATGCAACATAAAATTTAGACGCAGGATGATGCATTGGATATGGTGATGAAACTAGAGGCTTCACCTCTAGCTGAGAGCAGTACAGGCATGGAAACTTTACAAAACCAGTTGGCTAATCTCACATTACAGTTGCATGAGCTTAAGAAAGGGAAAGAGGTTGCGCAAGACATATGGTGTGTAAAATGTAAAGCACAAGGCCATAGTAAAGACAATTGTCAGGTCTTTGTAGAATATATAGCGACAGGGGCTCCAAACCCCTTACCACAGACCCACAGGCCGTGGTGTGAAATATGCAAAACACGAGGACATCTACCTCACCAGTGCCCTCTACTTCAGAAGTACGTGTAGACACCTAAGAACTTCTACTGCATCTTCTGGAAGTCTATAGGCCATGATAAGCATGATTGTAGAGCCTATGATCTCATGGTTGGAGCAAAGCAAGACTTGTACAGAGTCCAGTCAGAGACACATGGTCCAGCAGCAGGACCACAGCATGATCCGGATTATGGTGGCCGAGGAGGAGGATTCAGAGGACGAGGCCGTGGAGGAGGCTTTGCACGAGGAGAAGGTTTTGGCTGTGGTCGCGGACCAGTTACTTGTTACAACTGCGGAGTTGTAGGACACTATGCTAGGGACTGTCAGAGCCCCACTACCACTTGTAACTACTGCAAATATTATGATCATACTATAGAGGAGTGTCCTACCTTGATAGCTAAGATCAGAGAACCAAAGCCAGCAGTACACCAGAACATCCAGCTTATTGTTGCTGAGCAGGAAGAGCCAGAACCAAGAGTCAATATTATGACTCACAACGGTGTTTCTACCAGTAGGACATCGCAGGCGACGAAAAAGAACACAGGTCAGGAGTGGGTACGCAGAGCTCCTAATAAAGCAACACCACTCGACCTGCAGAAGAACAAATAGACATTTCAGGAAGCTAAGGATTTCTTTGATGACCCTATGCAATCAGGATCATACGTATAGCCATCTAGGGGTGTACCGTAGGGCGTACCATAGCAAGCACCTTGTGGCGATAGCCTTTTACAGGCATCACAGGCTACCACATCGGGAAGACGCGATGAGGATGAGATGACAGGAAGTGTACATTCCTTCCTGCGGAGTTGTCTAAAACTTGTAAGAAATGAGAAAGCTATTACAGAACTTCGGCACATTATAGATCAGTCTCATCCATCCTTTTCTGTGAGCAGTACACAGCGTGTTGTTCATAATATTATGGGACATACAAGAACAGGAAGAGAGATGCGACTCATAGCGCAGGTTGGAGAATTTGAAATGGATGAGGTGATCCTAGATCTAGGATCAGACGTCAATGTTCTGACTAAGCAGACATGGGAACAGATGGGTAGCCTAAGTTAGTCAGATCACCTATCCATATGAGATTAGCTAATCAGCAGCATGTATCACCTCTGGGTCGGTTACCACAGGTGCCAGTTGACATTGATGGAGTTTGCAGCTTTGCAGAATTTGAAGTTATAGAAATAATTGGCGATAGTAGAACTTATCCATCATTTCTAGGCATTGATTGGGCGATCGGTGACATGGCTGTTATCGACTTAAAGAGAATACAAATGACCTTTGAGGACGAATCGCATAAGGTATTATAAGTATGAGGAATCGCATAAGGTCGGTTCATTTTGCGCAAGTCATCAGTGGCTTGCCGAAAAAAAAAAAAACCAAAAAAAACCGCTTGTTTGTTTACGCAGGTGATGCGATGTTGCAGCGCAGCAATGCAATATTTCTCCGTGCCACGTATCCAGTTTTGCAACCGACAGAGGGCCAGTCAAGTCGCCTTCTGACAGGCAGTTAATGAGGAAATGATCGGTAGACCTTATCGTAGATTTGGAAACAACATAATTAAGTTTCCAGATTTGGCAAATCTTCGACGAGACTGGCGCCTGTACACACATGCTTCGAGGGAAATGTGATCGGATTTCAGCATTTATTGAGGATCGGATGGCGGGTGTGGTCTCGTCCATGTAATCATTACGACCAATGGGTTCATTCAAGATGACCATTGCGTCTGGGATTGTTGCCTTCGGAATAAAAGCAGAAATTGTTGATTCGAGAGGGTTACACTTGCAAAAACCTGAGAGCTATAGAGTAAGCTGTTAAGAGTTCCCTATGAAGAGTTCACCCCATTACAGAGTGCTATGATTCCCAGAGCTCGAAGCCATTGCATGCCCAAGATATTCCACCAAGTGGGTTCTGCCCGAGGAGGAACCTCTAGAAAACATGCTGAGACATTTCGACCCTGGTGGTCGTAGGTCCGCTAGGACGATGCCGCCCAGGGTTGTGAAATTAGGTACACCACAGGTCAGATAGCTGCTAAGGATGAAGAGTCAAGCATAGTATGTAGAAGATGTCATCAAAATCTTTGCTGGAGAGAAGAAGAAAGACGAGCCGATCACTGAAGATAAGAAAGAAGAGCAGAAGAATGATGAGAAGAAACCTCCTGCGAGGAAGAAAGTAAAAATGAAGAAAAGACGGCAACGGGAGAAGGAAGCCGACCTATCTGATCAGCTAAGAGAAGAACAATAAATTGCTGAGGCAAAGAAACAAAAATCTGGTGATCAGAGGCAGCATGAATACCTAGAGCTACTTGCTAAGAAGGAAAATGGAAGACGACAGCAAACCCAACCAATGGTAGAATTCCAGCATGCATACAAAGGCTTGTTCTTGGAATGGAATTCATGGTTTGCATCTCTTTCATATAGATGGCTCCAGGCCAAATGGCATGTTTTGAGAAGCCTAGAAGATACATATTTATATCTTCCTTATAGCACGAGCTCTAACCCAGATAGAGAGGATTTCTCGTGATACTAGGGATTTGAATCCATATGGTAGGCACAGCGACAGCAGGTCTTGCAGTGGAAAGACTGCGAGCATAACAATAAGGAAAGCTAAGAGAGACCTATGAACTAAGTTAACAGAAGACGCCAGTATTAGTCAAGCTTTGCTTGACTCGGCATGAGAGTGTGTCGAAGTGATGCATAAGGAAGTCGCAGGACTTCGCGACAAGTTGCAACGGACTTCGCAGGAAGCCAAGGAGAAGCTACAGCAAGAGAAGCCTGCTGGTATTGGCTCAGGGGCGGGCCACAAGTAAGTGTTAGGGGACTGTTGGAGTAGGGTCCCGCAGCTACAGAAGAAGCGGCTATTTTGATGGATAGACAGTTTTGGCGGAGATATAAGAGGAAGAGATATGACACTGTAGCAGGTTTCTAGCTACAGATCAGAGCCGGAAACCATGACGTAGAAGACAGAGAAGTCAAGGAAGACGATGGTACCTGAGCGGCTGAGAAGAGAGAGCTCACCCACTGCATTGAAGGAAGCGGTGGAAGATAGGAGAGTTCAGCTACTCTCATAAAGGAAAAGGAGCAACGAGGCCGAGGTATTGAAGATGAAGGATAGAAACAGGGAAGCAGCGCCAGTACCCATGGTCAGCCCTGGGAAGCATGGAAGACTGCAGGAAGCTGTGGTGATGGGAAGCGTTGCATAGTACCCATGATTAGTGCCGGGAAGCATGGAAGACCGCAGAGAGCTGTGGTGTGACGGATAGCGGCTACCTCAACGTACAGATACGCCGACTGTCACTAGTTAGGGTTTGGGTTACTGTTGGGACAGGCCCACAGTGTTGTAATGGTGAGACCTTTGGGCCGCCTATAAAGGGATATATTGTGTATTGTAAAATGGTTAGCTCAACTATTAGTTGTTTTGTAGATTATTAGATAGTTGTATAAGCCAAGCTCTGGTTCTGTTATTAGCTGTAGTATCTTACTGTAACCAGTAGCTAGCTCATAGAGCATGCATGTAACGATCCGCAGGGATCGATAGAGAGGGAAGAGTATATTGTAAGAGAGATAATATAGAGATAGAGAAGAGATCTAAGAGAGAAGATCTTAAGCTGCATATGCGGTGCAACAGAACTGTGTTTACCTTCCCCTGAGCTATAATAGAAACACAGTTCTGTGGACGTAACTTCCATCCTGGAGGTGAACCACGTTAAAATCGAGTGTTATGCAATTGGTTCATGTGTTGTGTTTATTTGTTGCATATGTCAGTTATTATATGAGCCTTGCTTATAGTTTAATGTATGTATGTGTTGTTCAGTTCGCAGTAATATAGAAGGATAGACTTAAGTTGAAGTCTTTGGCATGTTGTATGTGGGTTCATTTATGCTTTGCTTGAAACAATCACTAGTCGCAGTGTTAAACAGCCTAGTATGTTGAGTCTTGCAAGTCAACATGAACAACACTAAGTGCGCTGAGCCGTGGGAGTAGAATATCGCAGGGAGGCTATACCTCATCAGCAGAGGAGCTGCGGTGCGCGATACCGTAGGTTAAGGAAATAGCGTTGGGGAGAAATTTACGTGTCTCCTGGTGCACGGCAATGCGATAAGGCTGTATTCATCACGAGTCAGTCGAAGTTGCACGCGACATGGAGAGGGACCGCGTGACAGGAAAAGAGAGATCTCGTGGCTAGAAGAGCTGCGAGACAAGGAAATCGAGCGACGCGAGCATAAGGGTCACGCGACGCACAGAGAGAGAGAGGCCTCATGGCTAGCAAAGATGCGAGTCACAAATAGGATGCCATAGAACTTGGTCCAAGATGCTTGAGTCCTTGGCCAACCCATTAGAAGTGACTTTGGGTGAGACTTCAGGCTGCTTCACGGTCTGTCGCCGAAAGGGCCTGTGAGCTAGGGGTGTTTTTGGTTAAGTACAGTAAACCCGGGTCTGCCCATGATATCCAACAAAATGCCAGGTATCAACCCTCATATTGTCGAACATGAAATTAAGACCTATCTAAATGTGAATCCCATTCGACAACATTTGCATGCGGTGAATCCTAGAAAATCACTCGCGATGAAGGCTAAGATAGAGAAGCTATTAAACATCGGTTTTATATATCCTATTCCCTTGACAAAGTGGGTTTGAAACCCCATTTCGGTTGATAAGAAGCAGGGAACGATCCGTATATGCACTGATTTCCGTGATTTAAACCTTGCTTGTACTAAGGATCATTTTCCCACACCATTTATTGATCAAATTTTGGATGAGTGTGCAGGAAGTGAGGTATTTTCCTTTATGGATGACTTTTCCGGATATAATCAGATTCAGATCAAACCCAGGGATCTACACAAAGCTGCATTTATTTGTCCTTGGGGTATGTTTGCATATCAGAAGATGCCTTTCGGTCTTAAAAACACTGGAGCCACATTTTAGCGGGCTATGACCTTGATTTTTCATGATCTTAAATCGATTATTGAAGTCTTTTTGGATGACCTTGCTGCTCATTCTCAGCTAAGAGTGTGTCATCCCTACCATTTGAGATTAGTATTCGAAAGATGTTGTCATTACCTGGTTAGGTTAAATCCTCATAAGTGCATCTTTTGCATGAAGTATGGTCTCTTGTTGGGGTTCATTGTTCCCAAGGAGGGTATAGGAATCGATCCCTTAAAGCTTGAGGCAATACTTCAATTGTCTCCCCCGTGAAATATTAGACATCCTCAATGTTTGCAAGGCATGGAAAATTTCTTATGGAGATTCGTGGTTAAATTTTCCAATTTAACTAAAGGATTTATGCATCTTTTAAAGAAGGACACTCCCTTTTGCTGGGATGAGCGAGCTCAGGAGTCCTTTGATGCTCTTAAGCAAGCCTTAGCATTGGCCCCCATGCTTCGTCCACCCGACTACAACCGTGACTTTTTTATTTATGTGGCAGTGTCCATGGAGATGATTGGTATGATTTTGGTTCAGGAGGATGAGGAGCTCCATGAGCATGTCATATATTATTTGAGCTAGAACCTTATAGAGGTGGAAATCCGTTATTCCCATTGGAGAAACTTGCCTTAGCCATCGTTCATGTGGTTCAAAGATTGAGACACTACATTCTCCTTCACCATACCTTGGTGGTAGCTCATGTCAATCCATTTTAGTTTGTCCTCACTAGAAGGATAATCGGGGGAAAGTATAATAAGTGGATTGTTATTTTGCAATAATTTGATCTCAAGTTTGTTTTGTAGAAATCAAAGAAATCATTGATTTTTGCGGAGCTCATTTCTAATTTCCCAAGTAAGGAGGAGGAGGAGGTTTATGAGGACACATTTTTCGATGAGCATATTTTCCTTATCTCAACTTTGGATCCATGGTATGGGGATATCATCATATATTTACAAACATTGGAGCTCCCTACTCACCTTTCATAGAATGAGTGACAACAATTACGTCACGTATCTAAGAACTACCTTATAGTGGATAACACTTTGTAATGCCGTGGGGTAGATTCCATTTGATGTCGTTGTTTAACCCATGAAGAGGTTGAGGTTGTGTTGAATGATTTCCATGGAGGGGCATGTGGTGGTCATTTATCTGGGCTTTCTACAACCCAAAAAATCTTGAGAGCGGGATATTTTTGGCTGTCAATCTTTAAAGATTGTGTCAATGCGGTTAACAAGTATCACCCTTGCCAGGTGTTTGCACACAATATGCACTCACATATTGCCCCGTTACATCCGATTATCACCACCAATCCATTCACTAAGTGGGGGCTTGAATTCATGGATTGCAACCCAGCTTCAGTTTGGGGGCATCATCATATTATAGTGGTTGTTGATTATTTCATGAAATGGGTTGAGGCTATGCCCACAGTTAAATCCAATGGTGAGATAGCTGCATATTTCATATTCAACCAAATTATTGCTCGGTTTGACATTCCAAAAGAGCTTGTCACTGACCATGGTAGGCACTTTCAGAATAGAATGATGGAAGAGTTGGCCTCAAAGTAAGGGTATAAGAAAGAACACTCCTCTTCTTATTACCCTCAGGCGAATGGACAGGTTGAAGCAGTGAACAAATCATGTAAGTCCATTCTCCAATGAACCATCTCACAAATACAAATGAATTGGCATATCATGTTATATCCTGCTTTGTGGGCCTATAGGACCACAGTGAAGACTGCCATCAGTTTTTCTCCATATCAGCTCGTACATGGAGTGGAGTCTGTCTTTCCAGTTGAATGTGAAATCCCTTCATTGAAGCTAGCTATAGAGCTTTTACTAGACACTTCTGCATTGGAGGAACGTTTGGTCCACTTAGAGCAGCTTGATGAGTAGCATCGAGATGGATTAGTGGCTCTAGAAGTAAATAAGCGTCGCATTAAGGTCCAGTATGAAAATTCTATCCATTCGAGGAAGTTTAGTGAAGGTGATTTGGTCCTTTTTTGGGATCAAACTAAAGAACCCTTGGGAGTACGGAAGTTTAATCCCATGTGGCATGGTCCTTACGTAGTCAAACGTGTGTTAAAGAAGGGCACCTATGAGCTAGTGGATTATGAAGGGACAGCCTTGGTAGAGCCTATAAATGGGATCTATCTTAAAAAATACTATGCATGACCTTCATCCAGGGCTGATTATTGTATATTATTGTATAGTTTTTTGCATAGTTAGGTTTTCTTATGGTGATCAGGTTTGTTGATTAACTTTCGTTTCTTATGGCAGATGTCAATGGAGTCTTCCACTTACATAGGATTTGTTGATGGTGCTAGTTACCACACTCAACACTAAGCCTCTGCTGCTTGGGTGATTTATATTCCTACGGGTTAGGCATTGTCTTCAGGAGGCATATGTTTACGGTCTTTTTCAAACAATTTTGCTGAGTATAGTGCCGTTATCGAACTAGTACGGGATGCCATTTCACATGGTGCTCTCTCTCTTGAGGTATGTATTGATTTGTAGTTAGTAGTGTCACAGCTTAATGGCTTGTATCATATTAGGGGTCCAAAATTATTACGAATATTCTTACGTGTGAGATTGTTAGAATGGCAATTTGAGAACATAACATACATACATGTTTCAAGAATTTTTAATCAAGTTGCTGACGCATATACTAACTATGTGATAGATTGGAATTTGTTTCATAGACCATAAGCATATCACAAACATACATTTTTACACACATGTAAATAAAAAGAATCAATCATCATAAAAGTTTTTCATTAAACATCCAAAATGTGACGTCATAATACATAAGTGTCATAATACAAAAATGGGGCTTTCGAGCCACCAAAATATAATACACGGTACTACAAAAATGAATCACTCTTACGTCTCTAAGACTATGGAGGAGGGGCGGGGGGGGGTTGATCATGGTAGCACACCACGGCTCTAGCCATTCGTTGGAATAACTGAACCCATGCTCGTGGTACACCAACCAACTGACGTTGCATGGCCTCAGGAAAGTCCCTGACTTGCGCCATGGGTACCCTATGTGTCAAGCATACAAAGTTTTTGTGGATGCTTTGGAGCGTCCGCTTTGAATCCACACCCATGATATCATTTCCTCTTCCCCTTCGTCTATGACGAGGGAAATCATCAAGCCACCGTGGTCCAACATCTGCATACACATGATAGATTGTCACTATGTGTCGTCACACCAAAACATGTCTTTTGAGTCAATATATCAAAAAACACACAAAAAATAATAATTCAAAAAACTTTAAAAATAGGGTTTGGGATTCATTACCTATATCACCATATGCTGCTCCTGGTGGTAGGGACATGTCTGGATCTCCCCAGAAATCTATTCCCGCATAGGGATAATCATCGATGGAAATAATCTGCTGCCGCCACCATGGAAAGAAGTCAGCTAGGTAGGGGTTATACACCCTACCTCTGCCTAGTCTGTGCATAGCATCTGCCGAATGCCATTGGGCCATATCTTGAACCCCATGAGGAGGAAAATAATCTCTAGGGCTTATCCCCGGTACATGCTCAAAGAAGAACGTGCTCGGTATGCAACCAGAACCGAAGTTTCGTACCCTTCCCATCTTGCAGTCATTGAGCTGATGCTTCATGTTACTCAACAACATAGTTCTCTAGTCGTACACTGTGGGTCTCATACACTCCACTCCATAGAACATCAATGGTCATGAGGCCTGTTGGATTGATGCTAGACTAGCTATCTTGTCAAGTGCCAATAGTATGGCCTTGAGTCCTAGTACCTAGATGGAGTTTGTCAGGATTTGACTCCCAACATTTTCCATTTCTGGAAAACAATATACTACAATGTACTCATCAATGGCGAGGCCACCTCCGGGCCCGTGAGAGCATAGGTTCACCACCTCTCCCCGTCGGGACAATCCTGTAATGAAATATATGTCCTCCACCTCTATAGTGAGGGACATCTCATCGATATGAAAAGAATCTAAGTCTAGATCCTCGTAGCCTACTAGCATCTATAGGAGTCTTGGTTTGGCCCTCAGGATGCCAAAACACCAAAACTTTTATAGCCCACATGCACATAGAGCTTGTTGAGCCATTAAATCACCTCGAACAGCCTCTTCTACATCTCCATGTTCCCTCTCCCTCCATTCTAAAACCATTTTGCACATTAAAAGTACTTTTTGGTCAATAATTACCTTAATAAACCTTGTGCGTGGCCGCATATGTGATAGTTTGCAAAAAATCCACATATGTATGCAGTTTTGGGATGATTTTCTGCATATAGTCAACCCTATATGTGGAAAAAGCCCCGATATCCACATGGGCCAAAATGACCAATTTAGACTGGCCTAAAAATCAAATTTGACCATGGAAATTGAAAAAAAATTGCATGAAAATGGAAGAGGAGGACATGAGAAATTACCTAGAAGAAACGGTGTCGAATTTCGCCAGACGAAGCTCTCGAAATTCGTGTTGGAAGTTTTGAGCTCAAATGGGTAAAAGTTTCAAATGATATGTATTTTTTGAATTTTTTACTATTTATAGAAAAAATTTAAAATTTTTGAAATTTTTTACCCCCTTTCAATAGTTTTGAACTATTTTTGACCATTTTGGATAGTTTTGGACTAATTTGATGATGTAGGAGTCCATTTTGAGCACCATTTCGACCATGGTTTTGACCCGTTTGTGCCGCTTTCAGGTATTATGTCTAAACTAGCATATAGGTTATATTTCAAATCTGTTGCACTTTGCATGACCTTATGACCATTTCATTATAACCTTAGGTACAAACCCATTATATCTTGTCACGAAACCTTAGGTACAAATCCATTATATCTTGTCACGGAACCTTCTTGTTGTTTTAGAAGTGACATGATGTGAATGGTAGAGCTTGACCATACATGGGTGCCCTAGTTATCTCCTTTTTTGCATTTGGTTCCCATGACGACATTTTCTCCTTTAGGGTGTGAGAGTCCTTTGTACAGTATCGCCATGTCTCTACGCAAGAGACTCATACTCCTCTTGATATTTTTTATGGCCTTTGTCCCCAGGACTCCCTTATGTCAAGTTGTAATTGCATTATCATGATTTTTTCCTACCTCATTGAGCCTTATGCCGACTTCCCTGACTTTGATTATCAGCTATATAGCTCGAGCTTGTCTCATGTCTAGCCACACAAAACCATTTTATATATCCTTTGCAGCTTGATTCCCCATTTTTACTGGGAGGAGACTTTCCCCCGAGTGTTGTTATCCTACACACGTTTCCTTGCATTGAGCATAGGTATGTTCCATTGCTTGGAACTAGTTTTTTTCCCATTGACACTCGTCTCCTCCTAGTCTATAACTATAAAGCACTTTTATTCTTTTTCAATCTTTTCAAAATATTTGAAAAATTCCAAAAAAATAAAAAAAAACAAAAATCCAGACAAGAAAAGATGTTATCTTTGGTAGCAGTCAAGTCATGTCACCTTTGAACAGAGCATTGTATATCACATTCGTTGGTGAGGTTAATAGTTTGACTTGAAGAGCTGTACTCATTTCTCTGATTTTATCTCCACCGACTAGTTAAGCTTCCAATCCCTATGGAGCCTTTTTCGATGCCTCTTGTGTCACAGAGATGTCCTAGTTTTGTATATCAAGTCTATGCTACCTACATTCAGTCACCATTCACCTTTATGCTCTTGTTTGAAGGAAGTTGAAACCTAGGTCGGCCATTCCCTGTACTGATACGGGTTCGTTCCCTTTATGATCAAGTCCTTCCATATTATATAGCCTTGATGAGTACCTTGTGTAGGATGATGATGGATGCATTAATGCCCTCCTTCCAACATATTTCATCCCATCAACTTTAGATCATTTATTTTGTGATAGGAATCTAGAGTCATTTTTGAGTTCCTTGAGACTTGCAGTCATCAGTGGCAGGTTCTCTCGCCATCAAAATTTTTGGGAATATATCAATGTCCCCTAATTGATGGATCCTCTCAAGTGTTCAACCTCAATACATTTATTCACACTTGTTAGTTTGAACTCTAGTACATTGCTTCCCATTTTCATTATCGGTGGGTGATCTTGCGTCTGTTAACGGTGTACATCTATGACTAGTAATTAGACAATGGACTACTATGTTCGACCTCAACACATCTATTCACATAGTAGGACATGTACTCATAGTGGATTATGTATAACAGCTTCCATATTGGTGGCATTTCATATATGCTACCTCCTTGATCGTGCCAGTGTTCATGAGATTTCAGCTCTCGTGACTTGATTCCAGTGTATGTCAGATATTTCCAGCCATTATGGAGATCTTAATCCATTATATGTCTTTAGCTTTCATGGAGATCATGATCCTTTGTATATCTTCATCATGGATATTATGATATATCTATATTGTACATGGTGATGACCATAGATGTCATATTTTGTATCATTCCTATTCATGGCCATTGTACTCTTATGTATCTGAAACTGCTATATCTACTTGTAGTTATGTGCAGATTTTCATCATTGTATTATATTATTGGATGGATGGTTCTTCCACTTGGTTCTTCATCACTCCACTTCTGGGATGGACTTATAATGTATTTCAGCCATTGTATGACCCCCCTAACCTCACACATTAGGGGGCATCTGTTACATTGGATTTTACCACACATGGTGGATCACACCTTTATGGCCTTCCCTATCCCTCTGCAGACTCTTTAGACCCCATGGACCATTTTTGTACCTTTTATGTTTCCAATATCATCCCTAAAAACATGCATTATTTTCTATACGCGACTTTTAAACCTATTCTCACGTATATACACGGATTTGACCCTCAAACCCGCGTACATCGGGATGTGTGCAAAAGGCCAAATCGTTTTGGAGTTTTACTTGATGTGGATCCAAGTCACTTGTCTCTTGGCCTTCCATATGCATTGAGACTGCTCATATTTGACCTTCCATTACCCCATTGAATCACTATATAAGGAGCCCTTTGGATACATTGAAAGGGGGAGAAATTGAGAAGCAAGAAAACTATAGTCCATTGTTGCCAGAGCTTATACTTGAGTCTACATCCCTTTGTCGCTTGGAGCACTTTGTGTTCTTCCCAATATTTCCTTTGCTCATGATCTTGCTATCAAGAGATGGAGGATTGAAGTGGTGGAGGCCCAGGTGGAGGACTCAGTTTCTTCGATTCGCAGATGTGCGGATGGAGGTTGTCACTATTGTAATATCTAATTTATATTAATAGAAATATCTTTTCCTTTCCAATAATGTGTATTTAAATGAGTATTGAATCCCTGGATTCTTTTAAATGCTTATATGTTATTGATTATATATGCTAGAGTAGGTCTAACATGATTATATATCATGCTTGTCTTGTTTGCTGAATGTTGAGAGAGAAAATTGTTAATACAAGCGAGAGTGGAAAAGCTCAATGGGGATCTACATCAACCATCCAGAATAAGGTATGTTTTGAGATCCTTTAGTGTTAGATGTTTGGTTTCTATTGCATATAGGAAAGGATTGATTTCTACCGTTACTTTGTCTGTTGTGGCACCCCAAGCCATAGGAAGTTTTCTCCATAACAGATAGTTAGTGATCATTTTGATTTGGTACTTTAGACTTTGATTTTCTACAAGAGTAATTCTAGGTCAATTCATTTTTAGATCTTAGACCTTAAGAGTGATACAATAGTAGTAGAAGTTTTTTTCAATTTCTAGATGGCTAGTCTTAATTTGATTTCTTATAGGGAGCTGAGTCAGCTGAGAAGTGGTTAGAATAGAATGATTTTCATTTTAATTATGAACTACTGAAAATTTTTATGCATATACTTTGCTAATTTCCTTTGAAATAAACATACTTTCTTAGGTTGACAATTAATTATTCAACACTCTTCTTGTTGCGAAATTAATAGGTATATAGAGTGGCCAACATTTTGGCGCTGTTGCTAGGGAAGGTAATTGATAGGCATAGTTAGTAGTTGAATTGGTTCTTTTTTTAGTAGTTTTGATTCTCAGGTGTAGGAGCGATAAGATGCAGTGAAAAGTTGTGCACCCTTCAATAGACCGAATAGGTTCCTTACCTAAGGATAAGGTACGATTTATAATATTGCATGATTTCTAGGTTTGCATGAATACAAGAAGACTGTTTGGACATTATTAATTTGTTAGGGACAGGAAAAATCTCCAAAGAACCTTTTGATCATATTGTGGAATTATTTCGACAATACTCAAAATTCTCTTCCATAACTAGCACAAGGGATCAAGACATCTTCTCATGAGCAGAAAAATCAGCTGGTGGAGGAGCTAATCGGACAGAGATTAGAAATACCGTCAAGAATTTTAAAACTAACATGATGGGTTCCATATCTTGATAGCTAGATGTTATGAGAGAAAAAGAGAAACAAGTGGCTGAGGATCTGGTACCTAGGGTGTTCTTCCCTAGGTGCAAGAAGAAGCACCCATCGAGAGAATGTCCACTTGATAAGGTGGAGGTGTGTGGTTTGTGCGAATTGGAGCATGATACCAAATATTTCCCCTCACTTCCAAAAGTTAAACCAATCTTTCAAGAATCCATTGTCGATACAGAGCAGACATTTTTCATTCACAAAAGAAACCATGGCAACCTCGTATTATAGGTATGAATTTTGAGGCTATACCTTTCAATTCCCTGAATAATGTTAATAGCAAATTTCCTCCACAATAATCATATCCTAACACACAATGGCACCAATCTTTGCAACCTACAATACAATATCTGTACCCTTGGACTTCATGGGAACCACATCTAAACCAACAAGCCCCTTGGTCTCCACGATGGAGAAAATATTATCTAATGAACCAATTTTCCCATAATCATCCATCCTATCCACATTATCAGGAGCCACAAATGAAACTCCCAAATAATTCCCCACTAATGGTGTTAGCGCCAGGATTGAGCCCAAAGGTTGGTGGAAAGGGTTCTATCATGAGAAAAGGCAGAACCATTTTATATTGTGCCTCTGGCCTGACACAGTCAAAGAGGGATCTCTCGCTTACTCACTAGATTTACTCATGTAAGATATTCAACCAAGAATGGTCAGGAGGCCAGACTCCTGAATAGGGTGGGCACGTTGATGTAAGACGAAGGTGGGACTATCATATAAGGGAACCATTGGGAAATGGAGTTGATGGTCCAGGTAGGGAACATATTGAAGGAGGTAAATAATGTCGTAAATCTACAAACATAAGAAAGATAGTAGTCCATCTTGCAATCAGGAGATATTTAGCAGGTGATTAGTAGATGAGAGGAAACAACCCATCACGCACAACATCTACAGGATGAATTATGCGTGACTTTAGAAGAAATATTTAATGAATATTTGAAACAGCAAATGGACCATAGCATGTATGAATTGCAAACTTTTATACCCTTATTTCAGACATGAAAGAAACCAACAAATTGGAATGAAAACAGGATGAACATTTCATGTAAGAAAATTACATATTGAAATAAAAGACGACATAGGAATCTCTGCCATGAAAGACAATCCTTCCTCTGTAAATTTATTCATAACATGAAAACCAGAGACTAATTACAATGGAGAGCCTCAACCCCTGAAATTTTCCGAACCAACCCTTATATCCCTCTACCGGGAGTGTATTCATACTATCTTAGCACTGAGATGATTCCCTAAAACAAAACCTAAATATTGTTTCCATTCACAATCAGACACTAACAGTTCTAGAATGTGGTACTATTGCCATGGTTTACAAATATGAACAAACATTATGGAGCAAGTGGGCCTTCTTGGCGTGGGTGATAGCCTAACATGTTTGGCTACTATTGTAGACTTTGAGTACGATGCCTTTCTGGCTTTTTTCAGGTGAGTCACCATTTACTGGGATTTGGACCTCTTAGACGGCTTGTTGAGTCAGCATAGCACCCTTTTTCTATCCCATGTTTGTGTTTCCTCCATGTTCAAAGGTGTATTTCTGCATGGACGCAAACTTGCCAGGTAGTTTGCATCTTTCCCCTACTCAACCCTCTCTGCAGCCCCTCCCTCTCCAGGTAACACTGTTAGACATGGGGTTTGGAGGAAGGGTCATATTTCTTTCGGCTGAGGAAAGCCTTTGTAGTGGCTTGTCATTCTTGTACTCCTCACTTACTATGAGGTGGGCTCTCCCATAGGAAATATGGTGGAGAATACCTCCACCAGCCCCATCACCTTTGGCAAGTGGAATTCACAAATAGGGTTGTGCAAGAATTGGACCCCTAATGCTCCCATCCAAAAAAATACTCCCATAGAGCACAGCCCAGGACTGTCTCCTTGTGCAGAGGATTTGAAGGCAGCGATGGTACTAGGGGTTCCTAGAAAAACACCTACGGGAAGTGAGTGTCCAGGAAATGCATCACTAGAGGTGCGGGTATCTGAAGGCAGGTGTATCTCTCAAAATTCTTCACGTCTACACCTCTATGGATGGTATCATCCTTGGCATGGGAAACCAAGGCAACGGGTAAATGTGGAAATTTTCTCACCAACCATCAGCACACCTAGACGAACAACATTTGTGAACCATATTGCTATCGCCAACTCCTTGGATTTCGATGGAATCAAAACAAAATGAAACCTTGGGCACTGAAAGTATGTTAGCTCATTCACGTCATTACAAAGGCATATATATAAGGCTATGAGACTGGACTCTTTATTGACTGGTCAGCATTCCCACACATTCTGTCATCAAGTGGCTTAGTGTCGACATGTGTGAGGGCATGGGAAGAGTGATCTTTTACATATTGGGGATCTAGTCACGTCGCTTCATCAACTACGGAACCTTACCATTTGCTGTGGGAAATATTTTAGGGTGCCACCTTGTGTAGTCGATCCATACTAAAAAGCACATGGAGTGGACGTTCTCATGCTCCCTTGCTATTGTGATGTAGGAAACAACATGGTCTCCCCTATTGTGCTGGCCTTGCCCCATGTTAAGATTTGATTCATCAGTTACTTTCCTCAGTTCCGCATGCCAAACTACACAGAGGCCGCCCATCTTTAGGTGATACATCTCTTCCACAGGGATGATTTCACATGTAATGCTAAAAATGGCATGTGGGGGATCAATTAATCTGCCAAGAGGAAGATCATGCATGGGAATGTCTCTTCTACTATCAGATTTGCACTGGATGGGATACCTACATCCTTGAGGCCTTTTCAGCCCTTTGATTTGGGGGTCTTTCACATCCATCATCCACGTTTCTTAACTTTTGCCGCCAATTCCTCCTTTGTTGATCCAACAAGTAGATTTGGACCGTGGTATGTTTCTTATCCATCAATCGATATCAACCTCTCCATGCAACCATCGATCAGAGTGGACCCTACCACTTTTTCATGAAATAAGACCCTAACCTTATCTACGCTAGTTCAGATCGTGAAATGAACCACGACCGTAGATCTATCCCCACCTTTGTCGTGACTGTTGATCTTTTTGGCTGGTACCACTTTTCATGATTTCGAATCAGACTTTGTCCACACAAGTTTGGATCATGAAATCAGCTAGAGCTGTGGATCCTCTCATGCTCCCATCTCCATCGTCAGATATTTCTTCCTTTTAACCTGTTTCACAATTTGGGAAAGCTCCTTCTAACGAGCATGTTTTCCCAGTGAATCTGTTTCAGGCTGTCGATCGGGATTCACATAGATCTCATCCTTTCATGTATTTTTCCCTTTAACAGGATTTGTGAATACCAAAATTAAATATTTCCTTGCATATTTCGGCCTGTGGAAGCACGGTCGATCGTCGATCTTCTCCATTGTGATTATGGATCGTTGATCTATGACACCTCTTTATCTCATTTTTGCTGCTGCATGTCTTGACCTTTGGAAGTATCTACCATCATATATAGAGCCCTCTTCTTCATATCATAGTCCTAGACGATGGAAACTATCCATTGGATAACCTGAAGGGTGTTCGCATAATTCTTCACTGAACATGACCCTTTTTTTGAATTCTTCCAGGACCATAACTTGACTATTGCAAACGGAATGCTGACAGCTAGCTCCACAAGGGATGCTATCCTCCAAGTGAGGTAGCAAAGAACCCCGTATACCAAGTGCCAGGTCCATTAGGATGACCTTAATCCCTCTTTGAAATATTCAACATGCTCCAAGCTATTGCTATAGCAAATTTATGTCAATCTTCAAACTATGTTCTTAACCATACTCTGAAACTGAGAACTGTTGTGACTTTGAACTTGTACTTAGAACTAAAAATGAAAGACAAAATTAAATAGTGCTAAAGGAAATGCTCTATGATTTTCAAGCTTATTTGTTCCTACCTACTCTACCTAATTGAGCGCACATTCATAATCAAGTGAACTCTAACTTCCAATGAAGCCAATCAAGCAACTTATCCAATAATTTGGATTCCATTTCATGCTTGATTAAGAATAGATATGAAATGCATAATGGAAGCAGGATACAACAAATAAACTAATATTTATAGCAGATATATAACCAGTCATTACCATTACCCAACTCCTCCATGTACTTTTCTATGGGTCATAAAAAACGCAGCAACCTCCAGCATATTTCGTCCTCTGTTCATCATGGGAAAGCTGTCCAAAACACCCTTCCTCTAGTGAGCTGTCAGGATGATATCTAAAATATCTTTGAAAGGGATTCCCATGACCACTTTCAAATGAAACATCCAATTTTTCATTTAGAACTTCTAGAGCTATAAATTCACCTTCTTTATATGCCTCAGCATGGGGATCATCTTTTTCCTCAATAGAGTCGAGTAAGCCCGATCTTTCTCCATGGGATGATATTTCTGAGGGTGAAAAGTCAAAAAGGAAATTTATTTGAGAATTGTTACCTCCTTCTTTGTGACCCAACACCTCATCACAAATTCTTGATGTATCAATAAGCAGAGAGGGACTGCATGACTGTTCCTCTTTATCATCTTTTGTTCCACATAATTCTATGGAATGCACCATATCCTCTAACTTTTGCTTCCGCTTAGAGGCTTTAAGCCTACATCCTATTAATTCAAATGACGAATAACATAAGGGTAGATTGTCACGTTCAGCACACTTATCATCCTTTCCTTTCTCAGCCTTCTGACTTTGGACTGCAGCTTGATTTTCTCCATTAGCATACATTGGTTCTATGGCTGGCTCTTTGGGTATGCCCTCCAAGTACTTCTCCTCATACTCATTGTACACAAGTATACTGAAATCCTTTTTAAAATCATCATTAATGGGCTCAGTGCTAAGCAAATTGCAACCTTCAGAAAATAAAATGATAGAACCATCTACTTCTATATCAGGTTGATCATGCTTCTTCCTGGTAATGGAAAGATTTAGCTGAACAGGGACTACCCCCTTTATTTTAAGTGTCCCAACCAATTTTAATGTATCTTTTAATTCACCACCATTGTCTTGACCTAACACATTTTGAGACATCTTAAGATTTTCCTCAACCTCCAAACAATCAGTAAACATGTGTTGCACAGTGGTTGATTTTCTCTCCAAAATAAGTAATGGTAGTTCAGGAGGAAAGGTAGCTACATAATAGATTTTGGCATTTTTTTCAAGAGGTTGGAATTCCTTGGGCATGTTATAATAAAATCTTGCAAATATTCTATTAAAACTAGACATGGCCTCACCCTCATGCCTCTTCAGGGAATAAAATTATGAAAGTATTTGATCCAGTGGCCTTCTCCCACCCAAAAATTTCAAAAAGGTGCAAGAGAACTCTTCTCAGGTATTGATGGACTTAGGATGCAAGTGTTTGAACCATTCTTTAGCATCCTTGCAAGGACTAGGAAAAATCCCTCATGTAAACATCATCATGTTCTATCTCAAAAAGGTCAAAGAAATGCTCAAAGGGTTGTAAATGTTTCTCAGCAGTGAAGTCTTTGGATTCTCCATCAAATTTGGGGAGGTACTTGTAATGCTTCGCAGGAAAATCATGGAGGATAGGAGGCAATTTCAGTGTCTTGTATCAGCTTGGAATAGTGGGAGAGACCAGGTTAGGTGATATAGGTATGTTTGTAACCGAGGTTTCATGAGGTTCACAGGGGTGACCTTTAATGTCATGAGATTTTGGTAAAAGATCTTGGTCAAAATCAAATGTATAAGACGATGCAATGATTTCAGTTCGTAAAGAAGGATATACAGGAATATATTCATAGCTCTGTTCTGAGTGAAATGAACCATGGAAGGTTGTTTTGATAAATTTAGCAACGGATAAGAACAAGATAACAAGGCAAGAACTTGGAAGAAATGGAAACTCAAGTATCTTACCCTTTCACCATGCATTTTCGGGCCTTACGAGGCTCATTTTCCCAGCAGAGTCTACCAGTAGTTTTTGACAATTTGATTTTTGGGTCATACCACTAGTGGAGTTGCTAAAGTCAGAATCCTTTAAGAGTGAAGTCGCCATGTGAAAAGTGCACAACCTTCTTGATGTCTGATTGTTTTTCACCATCAACAACCCAATCTAAAACTATGTTGTTGTTCATAGGGATGATCTTCAATCTCGTTCCCTGGCAATGATGCCAGTTTGTTAGCACTGAGATTGAGCCTAGAGGTTGGAGGAAAGTGTTATATCCTAGGCAACAACAAAAACACTTTAGACTGTGCCTCTGTCCTGACACAATCAGAGAGGGATCTCTCACTTACTCACCAGATTTACTCATGTAAGATATTCAACCAAGAATGATCAGAAGGCCAGATTCCTGAATAGGGCGGGCACGTTGATGTAAGATGTAGGCGGGACTATCAGAGAAGGGAACCATTGGGCAATGGAGTTGATGGTCCAGGTGGGGAACATATTACAGAAGGTAAAGAATGGCATAAATCTACAACCAGAGGCAAGATAACCATCCATCTTGCAATCAAGAGATATTTAGCAGGTGATTAGTAGATGAGATAAAACAGCCCATCATCCAGGGCATCTACAAGATGAATTATGTGTGACTTTAGAAGAAATATTTAGTGAATATCTAAAACAACAAAATGAGGATAGCATGTATGAATACCAAACTGTTATACACTTATTTCATACATGAAATAAACCAACAAACTGGAATGAAAACAGGATGAACATTTCACGTAAGAAAATTACATATTGAAAGAAAGACGACACAGGAATCTCTGCCATGAAAGACAATCCTTCCTCTGCAAATTTATTCATAACATGAAAACCATAGACTAATTACAATGGAGAGCCTCATCCCTTGAAAGTTTCCAAACCAACCCTTATATCCCTCTACCAGAAGTGTATTTATACTATCTTATCACCGAGACTATTCCCCAAAATAAAACCTAAATACTGTCTCTAGTCACAATTAGACACTAACAGTTCTAGAATGTGGTACTATTTCCAAGGTTTAAAAATATGAACGAACATTATGGACAAAGTGGGCGCGCTCAGCCTAGGTGACATCTTGATCTGCTTGGCTACTGTTGTAGAATCTAAGTACGACATGTTTCTGGTTGTTTTCAGGTGATTCACCATTTACTGTGCTTTGGACCTCTTATCCGGCTTGTTGAGTCAGCGTAGTGCCCTTTTTCTGTCCCAATTTTGTGTTTCCTCTGTGTTCAAAGTGTTAGTTTTTCAGCATTAAGCTAGAATTATTAAGATCTTTAACTGAGAGAATAACAAGTACATCAATCAAATACAAGAGACAATGAACATAGTCACTTTTCCTTGGGAAAACCATAAATGGAGAAAACCCCACAACTTCCTCAGAGATAGAATTAGCACCAAAATAGTAAGTGATCTCCCAACGGCAGTAATCTTCTTCTTGTCAAGCCCCAGTGTATTCTCCTTCCTCAACTATGCACTACACTTGAGTGTGTATGAGTTGTGTAATAAATAGAGACTACAATTCTCTATTTATACTAATCTCGACATGACTAAAACCCTACTAGGGCCGACCTCTACTAGGGGAGTCTAATAACCCTAGTGCCCCAAAACTGCAGGGACTTTAACCCTTAGACAATTGGAGGGCTACCCACTATGACTTGACAGGACTTGTTTACATTATAGATTCTCCCAATTGGAACATCGACGCATGACAACATGACTCAATTACATAATAGATACATCTCGGAATAAACATAAGGTCACAAGACATAAGATACATATATGAATACATTCTGAATTTACAAATACATCAACACTGCCTCTTAACTAGGAAGTTATTCTTTCAACACAATTTTTAGCACTGGTCTTCTTCTCTGTATCAACTGTATCATCTTGTCATCTACATCTTCAAGTCTTCTTAGTCTTCAAGTCATCTTCATCTTTGGATCTGGATCATCTCTCGATCTGGATCATCACTGGATCTAGATCATCACTGGGCATCATCATTGGATCTAGATCATCACTCGATCTGGATCATCACTACTAGATCATTATCACTAGATCTGGATCATCACTTGATCTGGATCATCACCGGCCATCATCACTGGATCTGGATAATCACTCGATCTGGATTATCACAGGTGTTATCTCATGATTCTTATAGTCACAGGAAGTTCTACAGATCCAGCCATTTTTCATGCTGGTTGTAGGACTATCCTCCATGTAGGTCTTCTTTAGCACTTATATCTGACCTACTCGTCAGAAAGGAATAATACTCACATCCATCCAGGAAGGAACACATTCTACCACAATGATGAAAGATTTCCACACATTCACCTAGGCCAGAACACATCCTACCACAATGATGAAAGAATATCACCCAGGCCAAAACACATCCTACCATAATGATGAAATATTTTCATACATTCACCCAGGCTAGAAAACATCCTACCACAATGATGAAAGACTCTCACCCAGGATGGAACACATCCTACCACAATGATGAAAGACTTCCGCACATTCACCCAGGCCAGAACAAATCCTACCAAAATGATGAAAGACTCTCACCCAGGTCGGAACACATCCTACCACAATGATGAAATATTTCTACACCTACATTCACCCAGGCTGGAACACATCCTACCATAACGATGAAAGGGTCCACACTTACATCCACCTAGGTGGGAACACATCCTACCACAATTATGGAAGGGCTTTCACTCATATCTGATCTTGTAGGAACCAATCCTACAGTCATATTAGAATGGCCCCCAGTCCTCCTTGATTGAGCTACCTAGTAACTGACCAGGTGCCTCCATTCTCCTAGAGAATGGTAGTTTCCCTTACATCCGACCTGCTTGTTGCAATGGAAAACAATCACATCTAACATGGAAGGAACCTAATCCTTTAGCCATGACAGAATGGTTCAGCCCTTACATCTGATCAAGTGGGAACACATCCCTCTATCACATCAGAATGGTTACTCAGTCCTAGACTGAGTGTTCCTGGTACCTCACTAGGTAGCTCCATTCAAATAATGGCAATTTCCCTTACATCTGTCCTACTCGACAGAATGGCCAGCACTCATATCTGGCATGGAAGGAAGCAATCCTCTCACCATGATAGAATGGATCATCCCTTACATCTGACCTACTTGTTAGAATGGCTATGGATCTTAGCACTCATATCTGACATGGAAGGAACCAATCCTCTCACCATGACAAAATGGCTCAGCCCTTACATCTGACCATGGAAGGAACCAATCCTCTCACCATGACAAAATGGCTCAGCCCTTACATCTGACCATGGAAGGAACCAATCCTCTCACCATGTCAGAATGGCTATGGGACTCATCACTTTCCCTTGGAAAAAACCTCTATCTGGAGAACACCAAGCTTCTCCCTGAAGTACTCAAACTACCCTAGCCAATGGCTTTGTCAATACATCAGCTCTCTATTCCTCCGTCACAACATACTGGAGATTCACTACTCCCCTCTACACCATATCCTGATATAGTGGTACTTGATCTCAATATGCTTCGACTTGTCATGGAACACTAGATTCTATGACAACTTTATGCAACTCTGGTTGTCACAATGTATACAAGTAGCATCCAAATAGAGATCAAATAAATCAGACAGTAGCTTCCTTAGCAATACTACCTCACAACTAGCTGAACAAGTTGCGACATACTTTGCTTTAGTTGTACTCAGTGCCACATAGGATTGCTTCCTGCTAAAGCAAGAGATCACACCTGATCCCATACTGAAGAAAAACCCTGAAGTGCTCTTCCTATCAATGGCATTGCCTACCCAATCTGAATCAACATAACCCTCCAGGTTAATCTTTTGATTCACATTGTACTTGAGCCCATAATCAACTGTACCATTCAGGTACCTCAAAATATGCTTTGAAGCAATCAAGCGAACATGTCTCGAATCTCTCAGGAACTGGCTCAAGGTGTTCACAGGAAAGCAAATAACTGGTCTTATGTTCATCAGGTACATCAATGACCCAATCATTTGACGATACATCGTACCATCAACCGACTCTGATGAAGCATCATTTAATAGCTTCAAGTTCGATGCCATAGGTGTGGCCATAGTCTTGCATTCCGTCATCCCAAACCTCTTCAGGATCTCTACTGCATACTTCCCTTATCCAGGGAAGATTCCATATGCACTCTGCCACACCTCCATGCCTAGAAAGTAATGCATCATCCCCAAGTCCTTCATTTCGAACTCAGCAGCAAGATTTCTCTTTGTATCAGCAATCAACCCATCCATACCTGTCACAAATAGATCATCTACATATAGCAGAAGCATCACTAGGTTGCCATCTTCAACCTTGTAGTAAAGGTTGGAATCTGCTTTACTCTTGGTAAAGCCCAAACTGGACAGAAAGCTATTAATTCTATCGTACCAGGTCCTGCTTTCCTGTTTCAAATCGTAGAGGGCTTTCTTCAATCTACACACATGAGACTTCCTGTCGTATGTTTCAAAACCAAGTGGATGTTCTACATACACTTCCTCTTCCACTACACCATTCAAGAAGGAAGTCTTGACATCCATCTGGTGTATCTTCCATTTCATCACTGCAACTAGAGCAAGTACTGATATGATGGAAGTGTATATGGCTACAGGTGCAAAGGTTTCTTCATAGTCTATTCCTTATTTCTAAGAGAAACCCCGAGCCACAAATATTTCTTTATATTTTTCAATTCTATCGTCTGCAGCATGCTTGATCTTGTAGATCCATTTGTAAGTTACAAGTGAATTCCCTTCTGGTTTTGGGACAACATCCCAAAAATCATTCTTCATGATCAATTGGTATTCTTTAATCATAGCATCCTTCCATTATTTATATTCTGCCACTTCTTCATAACTTGAAGTTTTTTATCAATGAAATCACATAGTAAATCTACATACCCAGAGTAGGATCTGGTCCTCTTTCTTTCTCTGTGATTCTCTTCTCGAGCCCAATATCTCTCTACAGCTTGGATAAGTTCTTGTACCCAATCAAGTTTCCTCTTATGAGGATTATTCTCCAGAGGTGGATCTATAGGTCTTTGTGGTTCTTCGAAATCTCGATTGTCTTCTTGAGCTTCTTCATTCATGGTTGTATCATGAACTCTGGATGGTTCTGCTTCTTTAGGTTCTTCAGCAGGTCTCTTTCTAGATTTGTTGTAAGATGTGTCTTCATCAAATGTCACATCCCTGCTGATGTCAATCTTCTTGTATCCTGGGAAATATATTATATAAGCCTTCGATATTTTAGAGTATCCCACAAATATACCCTTCTTTCCTGAAGGATCTAATTTTGTTCTCTTCTCTTTTGGAATGTGTATGTATACAGGGCAGCTGAATATTCTGAGATGGATGACTTCTGGTTTCTTGCTGGAGAAGACTTCTTCAGGAGTCTTGTTCTCTAGTACTCTATGTGGAGTATGGTTCTATACATACACCGTTGTTCTGGTAGCTTCTACCCAAAGATGCATAGGAAGATCTTGATCATGAAGCATGGCTCTTGCAGCTTCCATGATAGTTCTGTTCTTCTGTTCCACAATCCCATTCTATTGTGGATTATAAGGAGTGGAAAACTCTTTCTTAATCCCTGATTCTTTGCATAGCATTTTGAATTCATTCAAAGTGAATTCTTCGCCATTATCTGATCAAAAATTCTTGATCTTCTTCTCAGTGTGGTTCTCAATCAAGGCTTTGAATTTGTTGAATTTGTTGAATACTTCGTCTTTGTTCTTCATGAATTAAACCCATGTATTCCTAGAAAAATAATCAATAAAAGAAACTTAGTATGCATACCCGCTTAGTGAGTTTGATGACATTGGACCGCATACATCGGAGTGGATGATTTCTATTATGCGTTTGGCTTTGATTTTGCTGCTGGGAAATGTTTTTCTTGTATTCTTTCCTTTCACGCATCCTTTGTAGACCCCATCATGTTTTTCTTGGAATTCTAGAAGACCTTCAATAGCTTTGCTTGCAATATGTAGTGCTCTGTAATGCACATGTGCAAGCCTTCTATGCCGAATTTCACTTGGCTCTACTGTGTCATGGACCAAGGCTTTCTCTAGATGGACCTTCAGCTTGTACAAGCCTCCTTCTTGTACTCTAATCACCACTGCATCATAGATAGTCTTTCCTCTTGGCCACATGATGACTTGACCATCTATGAATGCAACCCTCATTCCTTTTGCATCCAATGCTGATATGGAGAGAAGGTTCTTCTTGAGTCCTGGCAGAAACAATACTTATTTCATTGTTAGAGACTTACCAGAGTCTAGTTTATATGAAGATTCTCCACTACCTTTTATTTGATATTGGTAGTCATCTCCTAGCTTCACCTTGTGAGGTGATTCATGTTCTAACAATCTCACAAAGGATTCCTTGAATTCAGTCATATGTTTGGAATCCCCACTATCTATAAGCCAATCATCACTACCATGAGTAATGTTACCTATGAGAGTGGAAATCAAAAAATATTCATCCTCGCTTGAAGAATCTTCACTTTCATATCTGGTTCTTTTCTTGGATGGTTCATAATCCTCTGCAGCATAAGCATGATGTCTTTTTTTGTTCCCCTTCTTCTTATGAGAGTGGTCCTTGTTCTTAGGACAGTCTTTTGCAAAGTTCCCTATCTCATCACATGTATAACATCTTGATCTAGATAGGTTCTTTCTATTTGTTATGAAGAGAAATTCCTATGGCTTGGGGTACCACAACAGATAGCTTGACTCCATAAATCAATCCTTTCCAATATGCAATAGAAATTAAATATCTAACACTAAAGGATCAGACCTCGTACCTTATTCCAGACGGTTGAAGTAGATCCCCGTTGAGCTTTCCAATCTTCAGCTTGAATTGATCTATTACTTCCTCAACAACAAGTAAACAATACAAGCATTCTATATATCATGGTGTTAGATCTATTCTAGCATATATAATCAATAATGTAAAAGCATTTGACATAATCCAATGGAGAACATATTTATTCAAACACACATTATTAGACAGGAAAATATATTTCTATTAATATAAATCATATATTACAAGATACAACCTCTGACGGCACGTCTGCGAACCGGAGAAACTGAATCCCCCACTTGGGCCTCCACCACTTCAATCCTCCATCTCTCGATAGCAATCTCATAAGCAAAATGAAAGCTTGGGAAGAACAAAAAAGTGCTCCAAGGGACAAAGGGATGTAGACTCAAGCATAAGTTCCGGCAACAATGGACTATAGTTTCGTTGCTCTCAATTCTCTCTTATGCCTTCAATGTACCAAGGAGTTCCTTATATAGCTTTTCAAAGGGGTAATGAAAGGTCGAATCCGAGCGATCTCAAGGCATAGGAAGGCCAAGAGTCAAATGAGTCAAATCCATGTCAAGGAAAACTCCAAAAGGATTTGGATTATGCACACATCCCGATGTACGCGGTTTTAGTGGTCAAACCCGCGTATGTATGTGCTTATAGGTTTAAAAGTCGCGTATAGCATTTTTCATGTGTTTTTAGGGATGATCAAGGAAACATCAAAGGACAAAAAGTTGTCCATAGGGTCTAAGGAATCTGCAATGGGACAAGGGAAGTCCATACAAAGTGTGATTCACCTAGAGTGGTGAAATCCTCTATAACATGATTGTTATCTCTATGATGAGGATTCTTACCTTTGGGGTGATCAGTACTTCTTCTGCCTTTCTTGGAGTGAACTGTGAGAGATTGATCTTCACTTCCCATCTTCTCTTCTCAGGCTACTATCCGTGCTTCTTCTTGAGAACATTCTTCCCATAGTCTACTGAATTTGACTAACTTCTTTCTAGCACAGATTCCTTGGATGAATGAATCCCATGACCTAGGAAGGCCATTAAGAGTTGTCATCACAATCTCTGCATTCTCCACTTCTTCATCTACATATTCTAATTGTTCCTTGATCTGAGAAACCCTTTTGAAGTAATACTGGATGGTCTCTACATTCTGAATCTTCACATTCTTCAGTTGATTCCTCAGTCATCTTCTGGTTTATGTTCTTTCCTTCAAACAATTTGGTTAGGGCATCAAAAATAGCTTTAGGTGTCTTGAGAGAGGACACCTGTGGGATAAGGTGATCCTTGATAGAATCAACAATGATCCTCTTTTCCATAACCATCTTCTTCTTATGTAATGCCTTTTCCTCATCTCCCTCTGGAACTGGAACCTCCTCATGGATGTAGGAGTCTAATTCATTCTCTTCCAGGACAAGGGATATCCTATACTTCCAGGCTTGAAATTTATAAGCTCCCTCAAGCTTTTCATCAAGATTGGTATGATGAGACATATTAAACTGAGAACCTCAAATGGAAATACAAAAAAATTATATCTTACCAGGTTAAGATGTCGGATTTGAAACTTGAGCTGAAATCCTACAGAGCTGGTTCAGGAGAAAATTAGGGTTTTTCTTTTCCGGAGATTTATCCACCCAAATGCCTTGAAATTTATACCTAACTTTGATTTTTGGGAGGAGATCAATCTAGGACTGGGCTCACTGAAAAATTCCTCTTCTATGAAAAGCCCTAATTTCCAGCAGCAATGTCGGATCCAAAACTGAAAAACCTCATAATTGGATTCTGCTTCAACAGAAAGATGCGCCCTGAGGAGAGTTATTCCACCTTACTTTTTCTGAAAATATATGGAGGAAGATCCACAAACTAGGAATCCTTAGCTCCCGCAGCTGCACATTGTCTTCTTCTCAGGTTAGCTCTGATACCATGTTAGTTTTGCAACATTAAGCTAGCATTATCAGGATCTTTAACTGAGCGAATAACAAGTACAACAATCAAACAAAAGAGACAATGAACACAGTGTTTTTCCTTGGGGAAACCATAAGTGGATAAAGCCCCACAACTTCCTCAGAGATAGAATCAACACCAAAATAATAAAATCCCAAAACAGTAAGTGATCTCTCGACAGCAGTAATATTCTTCTTATCTAGCCCCAGTGTCTTCTCCTTCCTCAACTATGCACTACACTTGAGTGTGTATGAGTTATGTAATAAATAAAGACTCTAGTTCTCTATTTATACTAATCCCAACATGACTAAAACCCTACCAGGGCCGACCTCTACAAGGAGAGTCTAATAACCCTAGTGCCCTGGAACTGTGGGGACTTTAACCCTTATACAATTGGAGGGTTACCCACTATGACTTGACAAGAATTTTTTACATTATATATCCTCCCAATCAGAACATCAGGGCATGACAACATGACTCAATTACATAATATATACATCCCGGAATAAACATTGGGTTACAAGACATAAGATACATAGATGAATACATTCCGAAGTTACAAATACATCAACACAAAGATGGATTTCTGCATGGATGCAAATTGGTCGAGCAGTTTGCATATTTCCCCTACTCAACCTTATATGTAGCCCCTTACTCTTCGAGTAACACTATTAGACATAGGGTTTGGAGGAAGGGTCGTATTGCTTCAGGTTGAGGAAAGCCTTTGTAGTGGCTTGTCATTCTTGTACTCCTCACCTCTTATGAGGTGGGCTCTCCCACAAGAAATACGGTGGAGCATACCGCCACCAACCCCATTAACTTTGGCAAGGGGAATTCACAAATAGGGCTATGTAGGGATTGGACCCCTGATGCTCCCATCCAAACAACTGCTCCCACAAAGCATAGCCCAAGACTATCTCCTTGTGCAAAGGATTTGGAGGTAGCGATGGTATTAGTTGTTCCTGTAAAAACACCTACGAGAGGTGAGTGTTCAAGAAATGCACCACTGGAGGTGCAGGTATATGAAGGCAGGTGTATCTCTCAAAATTCTTCATGTCTGCGCCCCGATGGCTGGTGTCATCATTGGTATGGGAAACCAAGGCAATAGGTAAATGTGGAAATTTGCTCACCAACCATTAGCACACCCAGATGGAAAAGATTTTCGAACCAGATTTCCATTGCCAACTCCATGAATTTCTATGGACTCACAAAAAAATGAAACCTTAGGCTCTAAAAGTATGTTAGCTCATTCCTAGCATTACAAAGGAATATATATAAGGCTGTGAAACTGGACTCTGTAATGACCAGTCAGCTTTCCCACACATTCTTTCATCGAGTGTCTCGGTGTTGACATGTGTGAGGGCATGGGCAGAGTGATATTTTACCTGCTGGGGATCCAGTCATGTCACTTCATTGGCTGCGGCAGCTTACCATTTGTTGTGGGAAATATTTTTGGGTGCCACCTTGTGTAGTCAATCCATGCTGCAAAGAACATGGAGTGGACGTTCTCATGCTCCCTTTCTCTTGTGATGTAGGAAATAGAATGGTCTCGCCCATTGTGCTGGCCTTGTCCCATGTGAAGAGTGGATTCATCGGTTACTTTCCTCACTTCTGTATGCCAAACTATGTAGAGGCCGCCCGTCTTTAGGTGATATGGCTCTACCACGGGGATGATTTCACCTGTACACATGATACAAATGGTGTCTAGGGGATCAATTAATTTTTCAGGAGGTAGATCATGCATGGGAACATCTCTTCTACTGTCGAATCTGTGCTGGATAGGATACCTATAGCCTTGAATCCTTTTTAGCCCTCCGATTTGGGGCTCTTTCACATCCATCATCCATGTTTCTTTAACCTCTACCGCCAATCCCTCCTTCCTTGATCCAGTGAGAAGATTTGGACTATGGTATGTTTCTTATATGTCTATCGGGATCAACCTCTCCATACAACTATCGATTGGAGTGGACCCTACCACTTTTCATGAATTGAGACCTAGACCCTGTCCGTGCTAGTTCAAATCGTGAAATGAACCATGACCATAGATCTATCCCCACCTTTGTTGTGACCATTGATCTTTTTATCCAGTACCACTTTTTGTAATTTGGAATCGTGACTTTGTCTGCACAAGTTTGGATCGTGAAATCAGCTAGAGCCATGGATCTGCTCATGCTCCCATCTCCACCATTAGATATTTCTTCCTTTTAACATGTTTCACAATTTGGGAAAGCTCCTTTTACCAAGCATTTTTTCTTAATGAAACCGTCTCAGGCCGTCGATCGAGCTTCGCCTTGATCTTGGACTTTCATTGCTTTTCCCCTTTAATAGGCTTCATGAATACCAAACTTAAATATTACCGCGCATCTTTCGGCCTATGGAACCGCGCTCTATCATCGATATTCTCCATTGTGATTCTGGATCGTTGATCTATGACACCTCTTTATCTCATTTTTGTTACTGCATGTCTTGACCTTTGGAAGGATATACCACTGTAGATTGAGCCCTCTTCTTCATATGATGGTCCTAGCCAATGGAATCTGTCCATTGGATAACCTGAAGGGTGTTCGTATAATTCTTCACTGAACATGACCCTTTTTTTGAATTCTTCTAGTCCCATAACTCGACTTTTGCAAATGGAGTGCTAACAAATGGGTCCACCACTACACCCTTAATTGCCTTCCCAACCTAACCCCAATCTGATAAATAAGGCGGTGCAGCAATTCGAGACTTCTAGCATGCCACCTTATTCGATTTCCTCTCTCTCTTGCCATAATTTACACTTACGATTCAAGAGGGTGGTGGAACCAATAGTCATTGAGGATGCTCCATCCTATGCGATCAATGAAGGAATGAATCTACAGTTTGAAAATTCATTCAGTTTAGAAATCCCCATCATTGAGGACGCCAAAATATCAACTCAAACACAAGCTGAAACACCAATTGAGATACATGATGAAACATCTACTAAAAATCTTGCAGAGACATGTACTAAGACTCAACTTACACAGTCTTTGAGAAAACCACCGTATCCTGAACGATTAAACTTGCAAGCTTTCATGGAACAACCTAGTTTCAACCTCCTAGGAGAGTTGAAAAATATTTATGTAATAATTCCACTATTACAAGCCCTACATGACGTACCTATTTATGCCAAAACTATTAGAGACCTAGTCATAAAAAACCAGGAAGGAAGACTAAGGATCCTCCTGTAGTGCACTTAGTGGGGAAGTTATTTGAACTAATGATATGGAAAGTCCCATTAGCCAAATATGCTGACCTAGGTAAACCCACTATCATATTATGTATTGGGCAGGTCCAAATCTCTAATGGTCTAGTCGAATTAGGCGCTTCAATAAACGTGATGACCGTTGAGACCTTAAAGAAACTAGGACTCACTAATCTCAGGCCCACCCCAACCATACTAGAAATGGCTGACATATCTACTATAAAACCAGAAGGAATTGTGGATGATCTAGTATTCTCCAATGATTCATGGGATTACCCTACGATCCTTGTTGTTTTAAAACCTAAGTCACAGCTGGGGGGACACCCATTGATCTTGGGAATACCATGGTTAGCTACAGCAGATGCATACATCAGCTGAAGGTCAGGGTCCATGACAATTTATGATGGAAGTGCCATTAAACACCTGACTTGATATCCTCCAGCTAGACTGATCCTAGACGATGAAATTCCATTATGGATGAATTTAGAGGAATAAGAAGGAATTCATCCTTTAATAACAATTGGGAGAGCCTTCACTTTTAAAATAGAAGCTGAAGATGACACCATCTATAATTTCATTAGTGAGCCTATGTATGTCACAAAACGAGCATATCAGATCTTGGATAACACACTAAAAGAAAGAGAATAGGAAGAACTTACAGAAGAATACTTAGTCATTAGCATTGAGTTGATCCCAGTAATTGATAATTCTAACAGTGTTCTAGTAGAATTTGAGTCAAGAAAAACATTGAATATCAACCCCAATCTCAAAGATGATGAATTGGAGCATCTCGTTAAGTTGCTAAAACAACATAAGAAGGATTTTTCATGGGAATACAAAAACATGATGAGAATTCCCTCAACACTATGAGAATTCAAATCTTGTATCCCAACCTCAACATAGGATGAACCCAAACTTGAGATATATTGTGAAGGAGGAAATCCAAAAACTTTTAGAGGAAAGTTTTATTTACCCTATTTTAGACAACGAGTGGGTCTCCCCACTAGCCATCGTACCTAAAAAGAATGAGAAATGGTGAGTCTGTGCATATCACGGAGAACTTAATAAAGTAACACAGAAGGACCATTTCCCTTTTCCTTTCATTGATCAAGTTCGAGAAACCCTATCTGGAAAATGATTCTTTTCTTTCCTACATGGTTTCAGTGGATATAACCAAATTTAGACTGCCCCTGAAGACCAAGCTAATACCAACTTCACCTGTCCTTGGGGAACCTTCGCATACACGGTGCTTCCTTTTGGGTTGTGTAATGCGTCGACTACATTTCAGTGGGTTATAATTGGGATTTTCTATGAAATGGTGAATGATTGCATGGAATTCTTTATGGATGATTTCAATACTTATGGAAATGGTTTTGATGAAGCACTGGAAAACTTGGAAAAAGTTCTGAAATGATGTGAATAGACACACCTATCCCTGAGCACCAAAAAGTGCCACATGATGATGAGTGAAGGTGTAGTCTTGGGAAATTTTCTCTCTGCTACAAGAATTCAGGTAGATCGATCCAAAATAAAGTAATTTCAAATATTCCTATCCCTAGGTCACAGAAAGAGGTAAGAAGTTTTCTTGGTCATGCTGGTTATTATAGGAGATTCATAGAAAATGTTTCCAAATTGGCATCTCTTTTATTTACTTTACTAATAAAATATGCACAATTTGTGTGGACAGATGCATGCCATTCATCATTTTGAGAAATAAAGAAAAGGCTATCTACAAAACCCTTCTTAAGGGGGGCTAATTGGGCTTTGCCTTTTCATATCTCTTTCAATGCTTTAGATACAACCATTGGAGCAGTTCTGGGACAGCAAGAAGGTCACATCCCATACGCTATCTATTATGTTAGTAAGAAGCTAAGTCATACTGAACTGAACTACACGGTAATAGAGAAAGAATTATTTGCCATCGTTTATGCCATTAATAAATTTAGGAATTATATTAATGGATATTCTACCTTTGTACATACTGACCAATCAACTATTAGATATTTGATGAATAAACACATTACTAATGCTAGAGTCACTAGGTGGTTGCTGTTACTCTAGGAATTTGACATAAATATTGTTGATAGTCCAGGGAAGGAGAATGTGGTTGTAGATTTCCTTTCTCGACTAACTAATAATGATGATGATACACCAGTCGAAGATTCCTTTCCTGATGAAAATTTATTTGCAGTCTCAACCTTTTCCCCATGGTATCCTGACATTACTAATTTCTTGGTTCCAGGTAGACTTCCATCGCACTTATACAAATGAGAAAAGAGAAGGATCATACAACAAAGTGTGAGACACTGCTGCATTGAAGGGAACCTCTTCTACATAGGACCTTATTTGGAAATCAAGTGGTGTGTGAGAGAAGACGAAATCCACAACATTTTGAAGGCCGATGATTATGAGCCCGATGGGGGGGAATTTTGTTGATAAAAGGACCGGCCATAAAGAATTAAGGATGGGATAGTTTTGGCAAACTATATTTCAAGATGCAAGGAAGTATGTGTAGGCCTATGATAGCTTCTGAAGAATGGGCCAGCCAAACAGATTAGACAACATTCCACTTCAACCAAAGTTGGTGGTTGAAGCCTTTGATATATGGGCTCTATATTTTGTAGGGCCTATCAACCCTCCATCGAGATAGAAAGTTTACATTCTAGTTTAGTGGGTGGAAGGTGTGGATTTGGTAAAGGACAATGATCAAGCAATAATAGACTTTTTATATGTAGATATCTTCACCTGCTTTGGAGTACCGATGGAAATTGTGACAGACGAAGGACCACAGTTTGTGTCCCAAAAGATGAAGGCCTTATTTCAAAAGTATCATATTTAGCATCGATAAATGTCTCCATATCATACCCAGGCCAATGTGGAAATTTAACCCAAGTGATAGAACAATTACACTCACAAAATTGCTAATCAAACATGCAAAATTAACATCAAAGGAAACTGAAATTGGAGCATAACACTAATCTGTATTGAATAAGTGTACAATAGCCAAAATTATGAAGTAATAGGCTGCTGCAATATATGATTACATGAGATATTCGAATGCATAAGGATGCCATTTGAAATAGTCAAAAAGCAGGCTTACTAAATCTAGTCAAATCTCCCATAGGTGCATAAAGCAGTTTCCAAATCCACTAGGATGCTCACGAATTGGAAAATTCAAGTAGGAAAGATAATAAGGGATGGAAATAAAACTCATACATTATTTTATTAGGAGAAAAGGATGGAGGATAATGTGGGAAAAAAACAAGTCAACTACACCTAGTCTATCTTTCCCTTTTGCCTTAATTCTCAATAAAACAGGTAGCTTTATAGAAAAAGTAGATATGCACTTTGGGGGATCAAGAATAAAGAAGAAATGATAAATATGGTTTCCAGGAGGTTTCCTAAGCACTCCATGACTTATTTTTAGCAAGTGTTGACTTCTATGACATGTAGAAGAAAACTAGCATAGAGTGGAATCTAGGAGACTAGGTAATAAGACAAAAAATGATTTAATTAATGTCTAAGGTAGGTAACTATGGGTTGATTATTCTAACACCCCCCCTTAAGCTTGAATTTATGAGTAAATATTATAAAACTATAGGTCCTAGCAACAAGGCTTAGTCACCCTTTACATACTGCATGTCCATTTAACCAAGGAAAAAGGCAAAAACCCAATGGGAAAATCCTCCCTTAAACATGGACAGTAAAACAAAATTTGAAAATATTGTCATCAATCATGCTTCACAACATGATCAGAAATCCCCAGTAGTGATTTGAGATTTATGAATGTCTTCTCACAAAAAACTTTGGTGAATATTTTTGCTACTTGTTCTGAAGATGAACAGAAGAGTAAATGAATGGTGCCATCATGCACAAGTTGTCTGATGTAGTGCATATGGATCTCAATGTGTTTGGTTTGCTGTCTCTGAAATGGATCATTGCATATTAGAATGGTGCTCTAATTATAACAATAGATAATAGTTGAAAACTCTTATTTGAAGCCACATTTTCCAAGTATTCCCTGCAACCACAAACATTGAGTTGCTGCATTTACAACTCCTCTGTCCTTTGCTTCTTGCTTGACTAGTTGATTGGTCCTTCTGCAAGCATGAACACACATCCTATTGTTGACTTTCAATCTGTGTTGTCACCTACCCAATCACTGTCAATAAACCCAATCAAATCAAGATCAAATTTACCTTTGTAGAAGATCCCATGAGTTCTTGTTCCTTGAACAAAGTAAAGGATCCTTTTGGTTGCTCTCCAATGGATCTCATGAGGCTGAGCCATGTATCTTGAAGCCACACTAACTGCATAATATTGATCAGGTTGAGTGTTTGTAAGATAAATTAAACACCCATTCAACTTCCTATACAATGTATTATTTACCATAGGAGAAGAACCTGCTTCTTCAAGCTTAAGGGCCTGAAAGGAAAGGAGTCTTGCTTGGCTTGCAATATTTCATGTTGAACTTGTTCAAAAAATATAAGGCATATTTGGACTGATGTAATTTTTTTCCATGTTGGGATTGAGCAATTTCGAGACCCAAGAATTGGCTCAACAATCCCAAATTAGTCATAGAAAATGCATGGTTCATTGCATCCTTCAAGGAGGCAATCTATTTCTTTGAACTTTCTGTAATCAGAAGGTCATCCACATACAAGAAAATAATCATCAAATAACTATGAATCAGCTTCAAATAAAAATTAGGATCAGACTTGCATTGAACAAAACTCAATGACAGCAGAAAGGCATCAATCTTGGCATACCAAGCCCTAGGGGCTTGCTTGAGCCCATACAATGATTTATTTAACCTTCACACAAAAAATGGATTAGAAACAAACCCTTGAGGTTGTTTCATGTAAATATATTCAGTGATATATCCATTTAGGAAAACACACTTCACATCCATGTGATGTACCTCCCACTGCTTAAAAGTTGCAATGGCAAAAGCTAGCCTTATGGAGTCCAGCTTTGCCACTAGTGCAAAGGTTTCGTTGTAGTCAATACCATGTACTTGTGAGTATCCCCTGGCTACCAATATTTCCTTATATTTCAAAATTGAACCATCAGCAGCAAATTTAGTCTTGAAAACCCACTTACATTGAACTAGCTTCCTCCCTAGGGGAAGATCAACCAGTTCCCAAGTGTTGCTCTTCTGGAGCGAGCTGAATTCTTATTTCATGGATGGTTTCCATCTTGGATCATGTGTTTCATATTCATATGTATGTGGATCTGATTCAACCATCAAATAGCACTTCTCTGCAAATAAGGGATCTTTCATACAAAGGGCACTCTCAAACTGAGATCTAGTCCTCCTAGTGTCACTAGGATTTCTAGCTAGTTCCCCAGCTACATGAATGGTATTTGATTCCCATTTTGGTCTTGTAGAATTTTTAGGATCTGAAATCAAATCATCATTACAAAAAATATCATAATCATCAAGTCTCTCCACTTACAATCAATGGATCTACTGGTGAAGAATACTCTCCAACTTCAATTGTTACTAAAGGATCTTCTTGGAACTGAACACTTCTTTCAATGAAATATTTGTTAGTGCTCAATTTGATCAGGTTGTAGCCTTTTGTATCTTCAGAATACCTAAAAAATAGGTACTCATGGCTTTCGGGATGCAAAGCCTTTTTCTTTTCAATCAGAATTCTAGCCCAAGCCTTTGAACCAAAAATCCTGAAATGGGTCACATATGGCTTGTGCCCACTCCAAGATTTGAAAGGATTCATACCATCAAGCTGCTTATGAGGCACCCTTTTCTGGATGTAGGATGCACATTTTATAGCTTTGGCCCAAAAATTTGGTGGCAAAGTATTAGCCTCCATCATACAGGTTTCCATCTCCTTCAGTGACATGTTCTTTCTCTCAGCAACACCATTTTGTTGTGGTGTGTAAGGGATCGAATGCTGCATCTGAATACCTGCATCTCTACAATACTAAATGAAATCAGAATTGACATACTCACCACGATTTTCATATCTGAGGATATTGAGTTTCCTCCTAGACTAGTTTTCAACCAAGGCTTTAAAGACGTTGAAGAGGTCAAAAACTTCAGACTTATGATTTAGGAAGTAAACCCAACAATACTTGGAAAATTCATCTATGAATGTTAGTGCATATTTGTCTTGACTCATGGACATATGAGGAAATGTACCAGCAATTTCACTATGGATCAACTCAAGAGGCGCAGAGGTTCTCTCATGGATAGCTCTCTCAAATTTGTGCTCTGGAAGTTTTCCTAGGATACAACCTTGATAGACTCCCTTGGAAAACTTGATCTTTGGTAATCCTATGACCATATCTTTTTCACTCAAATCAAAAAGATACTTGTAGTTAATATGGCCAAATATTTAATGCCAAATATTGCTTTCCTCATTAGCATCAATCAAAAGAGCAAAGGGGTTTGAGTAGGGTAAAAAATGGGAAAACATGTATACCTTCGAAGTGTGATCAACAACACCTTTTGCTATGACTTTACCATTCGAAATATCTGTGATTTCAACATCATTAGGGGAGAATATGACCTTCTTTGGAGACCCTATGTGATTCATCTGATACACTAACAAGAGATTAGAGTCAAGACCTAGAACATACAACACATTATTGAACTTACCATGGTCAAGATCAATCCTTCCTTTCCCCAAACTGTCAGTGAGAGAGTCATCTCCCAAAACTATTGGTGGACCTTTCGACATGTCAAGAGAGGAGAATGCCTCTTTTGTCGAAACCATATGTTTAGAAACTCCAGAGTCTATGATGAAGCTAGGTGATCTTGATNCTCTCTCTCTGTCCTCTGAATTTGATCCTCCTTCCCTCTTCTTTGAGCAATCAGGAAGGGAGATGTTATTCTTCTCCAGGAGTTGGGTCAGCATGTCAATTTTCTTCTTTATACAAGAGCTTTTAGGATGATAGCCCTTACTGTAGTATGTGCACTTTCTCATTTCTCCTTTGTTCTTCTTCTTCTGGAAGTTATTCTTGGAGCCTTGGGGCTCCTCTTAAGACTTGTTCTTGTCTCTCTTTCGCTCAAGTGGATTTTTATCTTTTTTCTTTCTTTTTAAATCCACCCTTGAATCTCCAGAAACTAAAGCTTGGTATTTGGAAGGTTTGATGGTGCCCATCATCACCAACTTATCTTGTTCCTATTTGAGGGAGTCCATGAACTCTGTAAGCTTAGGCATCTTCCAGGCTTGAGCTGTCAACTTGGTGGTATGGAAGATCAAAACAAACACTGAATAGTCAGGACCAAGCTTTGAGAGTATGGCCAAAAATAGTTTCTCCTCCTTCTTTTCAATCCCACACTATTTTAGCTACAAAACAAGGGCTTTAATCTTGGAAAAATAGAGTTACAAGGATTCGAAGCTGCTGGGGCTCAAGGAGATCAGCTCATTCTCAATTTGATGTCCTCTCATATCATCTGTTTTACCAAAAATCTCTACAAGCTTCTCCCACACTTCATTAGGTGATGTCAATCCATCAATATGGAAAAGGATGTCTCTTGAAATGATCAGACACAAAATACCATAGTCCTCATCCCTCCTGTTGTGCCATTTTATTTTCTTTGCAACTGCATTGGGCTCTGCCTCAGTTTCCATAGTAACCGTGTAGAGACCTTTCTCTCTCAACAATATCTCCATCTTAGCTATCCATTCAAATAAATTAAATGGATTCAATATGATCTTCTAAGATTGGTCCATAGCTCAGAAACTGTGCCCTTTAGTCAACAGAATATGCTCCCAGTCAAGATGTCGAACCTGTAATAACAATATGGAAGGAGAGAAATCGATCTACAAAGGCTCTGATACCATGTGGAAATTGAACCCATGTGATAGAAAAATTACACTCACAAAATTGCTAATCAATCATGCAAATTTTTTTTTTTTGACTAGGGGAATCGGCAACTGGGGCTGGGTTGGTACTCGCATGACATGGGGTCCAGGGATCCATTCCCGCTACCACTATAACCCTAGGTTCCCCACACCCATCACAAGACATGGGACATAAGTAAACATGGGTGGGATTGATCTCATGACCTCCAATTTACGACAAGTGACTTCATAACAACGGAACCGCCAATGAGCCACACCTGTGTGGGCTATTCAAACATGCAAAATTAACATCAAAGGAGACTGAAATTGGAGCATAACACTAATTTGTATTTAATAACTGTAAAATATCCAACCTTATGAAGTAATAGGCTGCTGCAATATATGATTACATGAGATATTCGAATGCATAAGGATGGCATTCAAAATAGTCAAAAAGTAGGCTTACTAAATCTAGTCAAATCCCCCATAGGTGCATAAAGTAGTTTCCAAATCCACTAGGATGCTTATGAATTGGAAAAGTAAAGTAGGAAACCTAATAAGGGATGGAAATAAAAATCATACATTCTTTTATTAGGAGAAAAGGATAGAGGATGATGTGGGAAAAAAACAAGTCAACTACACCTAGTCTAACTTTCCCTTTTGCCTTAATTCTCAATAAAACAAGCAACTTTACAGAAAAAGAAGATATGCGCTTTGGAGGATATGGAATAAAGAAGACATGCTAAATATGGTTTCGAGGAGGTTTCCCAAGTGCTCCATGACTCAGTTTTAGAAAGTGTTGACTTCTATGACATGTAGAAGGAAACTAGCATAGAGTGGAATCTAGGAGACCAGGTAATAAGAAAAAAAATGATTTAATTAATGTTTAAGGTAGGTAAATATGGGTTGATTATTCTAACATCCAATCGCCAGGTGGAAAGCACAAACAAGGTGATCGATTAAATCCTTACAAAAATAGTGAAGAGTCATTGCAAGGATTGGGATGAAAGGCTTGGCGAAGCATTATGGGCCTACCGTACCACATGGTGCAATACTACAGGATTCTCATGATATGAACTGGTGTACAGAAAAAGTGTTGTTTTCCCTATTTAATTTGAAATTAAAACTATGAGAATAGCCACATAGGGAAACCTGGATTTAATTGAGGCTCAGAAGAACCGGTTGAATCAACTGAATGAACTAGATGAAAAGAGCACCATTGTTGTACATCACACAACAGTAATTAAACAGCAGCGCTCCAAATGGCATGATAGATTTATAAAGAAGAAGGTATTTTGCGAAGGATATTGGGATTTGCTATATGATTCATGGTTGAAAAAGGTATTTTAAGGGAAAGCTACCCATGATATGGCTGGGAGCTTCTAGAATAGATAGGGTCTTTGACAATGGGATTGTTCATTTGACTACTATTGATGAAAATCAGACACCTCTGTTCGCACATGGTCATCAATTACGGCTTTATCAAAAACCTATCTTCAAGGATGCATTTATTTCTCAGGTTGTAGCTGATCAAGACTGTCAATTGGTACAGGAGCATGGTTTTTCCCTTGTTTCTAAAAAAATTTAAGTCTACTGCAAATTCCATAAAAATTGTATATAAATAAAGTTGTTTGATTTTTTCTATTTCGTTCTCTTTTTTTAAGCTATGATCGAGTGTGTTTTTGAGAATTGTGAACAAGAATTTGCGTGAAGGCTCAAGCAGAAGAAGTAGTCACGAAGGGCCAAGCAATTGCAGAATCCTGAATGATCCTTGTTCCTTAATATGACTCCTTCAAAGAACAAGTGAACAAGGTCGCAGACCTCTGACGGAAAGTTCACCATTTTTCCATATTTTGTTAAGATCTGTCAAAGTTTTTCTTAGCGAGAACTCTATAAAATGATTAATTTTACCCATTGAAACTCTGCTGCAACTTCGTTGTTTTTTTCCAATTTCTGCTATGTTTGGCCAATTCCTGTTGCAACTCTACTAAATTTTTCGCTATTTTTGGCCAATTTCCGCTGCAACTCCACTAAATTTTCTGCTATTTTTGGCCAATTCCCGTTGCAACTCTGCTAAATTTTTCATTATTTTTGGCCAATTTTCACTGCAACTCTGCTATTTTGTCCACTAAATTTGACCATTTCGCACTGCAACTCTGCCATTCCACCAACTTATTCCGTAACTCCACTAAGTATTACAGCTTAAAGTCTCACTGGAATTCTGTCATGTTTTGGGCAAATTTCCAATCGAATCTTATCATGTCATAATGAGATTCATTATAGTCCCCTCATGTGCCTCCAGTAATCAATGCTAACAAGAATATGTTGAATCAGCTTAAGGTTTGAAAGTCGATTTATTTTGAAATTGCGGATGCGTAATTATGTCCCTCGTAATTATTCAGCATCAAATGACAATCATCGAAGAATTGATGGCTCGGGTGATGATGATCAGGTATGAATTCTGATTGCAAGTATAATCACATCTGAAATGATATAGTAGTGATAATTATACCTTTTCAACCCTTGAAAGTCTGTAATTTCTTAATTTTATTTTTTGAAATCATCCTTGCTGCACTTCCAAACAACTGCCGTCCTATATCTGAATTTGTAAAACATACTATTTCTAATTTCTCCAAAACTTCAAAACACCCATACGAACCTTTGCTATCTGGTTATTGTGTTCAATTGCTACAACTCGAAGGACTGATTCTTTCATCCACTACATTCTCCTATCTCATCCAATTAATGAAAAACACTATGGGACCTCCATTCCGGTATGAACCCATCAATTTAGACGTTCTGTATGGAAATAGAGAAGTCTTCGCCATTTTTCACGAAGCTGGCTGGATTGACTATTTCAAAATATTGAATGGTTTCCATGAGGAAACATCACTCCATTTCACTATGAAATTGATTGGAGAATAGTCAGAGATCAAAGGGTTGAGGATAGATGCATCAGAATGGGATGTTAAAGAAGTCACAAGGTTGCCTCCAATCAGGGACCACTGGTTCTTCCAGAAGAGGCACAATTTGAGAGAAACCAAAGAATTTCTAGCAGTAGGGGAGCAAGTGTAGGAAAGGGCTAGAGGAGTGTCACTGGAGACATTTCGAAGACCCTAGGACCCGGTCACTATATTCCTAAAAAGATACATTACACATGAAGGAAGATATAGGGTTGTTTACATTTATATTGTTTTCCTATTGTCTCACTTACACCATGGAAAACTTATAAATATGCCATTTTATCTTTCACATACTCTACAAAACATGGTGCATTATGTTAGGAACTCTAAACACCCACTCTCTTCTATCACAAACCACGGTTTGATTAAATTATTGGTAAAAATATCTTTGACATGAAATAATTTAACATAGGAATGGTTTTTTGGAGCTCAGGTGCACCAGGGACCTGCAATAGCATATATTGAGGATCGAGAAGTTGAACAGAACTCCTTAGGTTCAACTGGTGTGGAATAAAGAGTTATAAGGAGGTGAATATGAGCAAGAGGAAAATTCAATAGTTGCAACAGCAGAGAATCCCATGGAGGAAATGGTTGGAGAAATATAATAAGTTGTTCCATTAGCAACTAAGAGTGCAACAACAGGAGAAATAGAAGGGGTAACAACTATAGAAGTAGTTATATTGGAAGTTGGAGTTGTAAATGTAGAAAGAGAAGAAATAGAAGTTGTAAGAATTGGGGAAACATGACCTCAAATCATTGATATTGAAACTTCCTTAGAGATAAGAGGTAATGTAATTAAGGAGGAGGAGCCTTTAGCAGATACTGGAGAATTCTCTACCTCTCTCATACCACATATCAAGAGGAAAATATTGAGTATTGAAAGAGAATCATCCAAGAGAAAAATAACTAGTGATTCTTAGAGAGAAAAAGTGGTAAGCACTGAAATCCCCATTTTACCCACTGAAACACAAGAACCAGTGGGAAATTTACCGATGAATGCGACTGTCCCACATGAACCTGCTAGAACATAGGGAGAATCATCCAAGAAAAGAAGAACTAGGGATCCCCATACAACAAAATTGGTATACATTGAAATTCCCATTTCACCCACTAAAACAAAAGAACCAGTGGAAATTTACCAATGGATGCCATTGTCCCACAAGAACCTACTGAAACATGGGGGTAATTACCCAAGAGATGAATAACCATGGATTCTTGGGTAGTAGAAATAGAAAATATCAAAATACACATTTTAAAACCTAGGTCACCCACTCAAACAAAAGAACTAGAGGGAAATTCACCTATGGATGCCACTATGACACAAGAACCTGTTCAGGCCTAGTTAGAAATTTTGCAGTATGAAAATGAATTGCTGAAGGAAGATGCATGAGAAATGAGGGAAGAAATGGAAAGGTGTAAGGAAGGAATAAACAAGCAAGTAGCACGAGGCATAGAAACCTTGGCAGAAGCTGCTAGTGAGTTTGAAAACCCAATTTCTAGCCAGGAAAAAGAAGAGATGTTATGCCCTGAATGTGGGGTTTTATTTAAATTGGTAGGATATAAGGTTGATAAAATAGAGATAACAAATTGGATATTGGCATATTGGGGCCAAGGAAAAAAAGATACACCAAATGAGGAACTAATAAAGGAATCAAGGTTGGAAGTGGATTTGATTCCTAAGAAGGAATTACAAGAAAATGAGGCATTGCATCCTCCACACTCGGGAAATACTGAACTGCTTCCTTCTAGAAGTAGTTCTGAGGAATTCAATTCACTTCCAAACTAGGACCAATAGTCAGGTGACACAGAGATAGACCAGGAACAGTAGTTGAGTGACACAGAGATTGTGCAGGAGGGAGTCCAATGGCCCAAAGATATGGAGGTAGAACAAGTCACTATTACATAAGAACAAGTGTCTTTTAACTTGGTTGTTGAAGATGATACACTAGAATTGATAGAATCAGACGTTGTTAGATAAGAACCAGTGTCTCTGAAAATATTTGTTGAAACAATAGTTCAAACTAAAGCTACTGAAACCCATGAAGTAGCAGTTCAGACTGAGATTGAAAATGCTGATACTCAAGAAACATCAGTCCAAACTAAGACTCAAGAAGCAACATGCCATATTTTACATGTTAAAACACAAGAAGCAACAACATAAGTAGAGGTTTTAGAACTTCAGGATACATACACAGATAACAATAATCAAGAGTTGATAGAAGAGGGATCACTTTTAAAGCTTCAGGTAAGTAAATGGAAGCATCATGCAAGACAATTTGATGGAATAGTAATTTCCCTTACTGAGCATCAAAAGATCATTCAAGAATTAAGGGCACAATGGGATGAGGAGATATTCTTTCATAAAATTCGATGGGAATAGATGAAGGAAAAATTAAAAGAGTTAAAGAAATACGAGTCTATGGAGAAAGACAAAGAACAAATGCTCAATTTAAATCATGAACTATTGAGATGCATATCCCCCTCCCCATCGTATCCTCTATTCCTATTCGAGCAGATGACTCTTTTCAAGATTAAGGATTTAAAATAAGGAATACCCTGGCAGGTTGCGACACCTTCTCAATTCCAGGATACTTTCACCCAGAGTGAAATTTCTAAACAGAATTTTTTATGTGAACTATATTTGCATGAGATGGCATGTTTAATCGATACTCAAGCTAACCCAATTCCCTATATTGGGGACATTCATTTAAGATCATTTACCTCTTTTTTCACCAATCATGTGCATTGTAGAAATTTCTCACAAACCATTCAGAGAAATGAGGATATCTCCACTCAGTGGATTCATGGATAACCTAGAGACCCTATCCTTCTAATTTCTAGGCACAAGAAAGACCTTTCATTTCTAGAGAAATTCAATGAGTTGGTTTTATTTCAATAGAAGTTCATCTCCACTTATGTTTATGTGATATCTCGGCAACAGGATATTGCTTTGGAAGGAAACAGTCAAAGATGGGATTTTTCCCCTATATCCCTAAGGGAAAAGGACCCATTTTGTTTTGAAATTTTTAAATATTTCTTGGCTAGAGTTCCTGGTTATGTCAAATGTATGGAGTCTTGTGGTCCAAGCTATCTAGGTTTAAGGTTTATATTCCCTCTTATTTGGTGGCCATACAAAAACTACAAGGGAAACTACAGGATGAAAAATAAATATGAAAGAGACCGCTGGGGTGAATTGATAAGGAGTAATGGGTTTTTACAGCCAAGGGAGGTACCAGAATCCTCATTTAACCTCACCAATTTTTAGAGGAAGAGTCTTGAGTCAGATTTAGACTCAGACTAGTTTGAATTGTTGGATGAGGACATGCAATAGGATAGGTGGGGGGAGATGTGCGGTCCTGAACTTACCCCTTTTTACTCTACTCTGCTCGATCCTTTCTCCTTATTTTTGTCCCTCTTTTGCAGCTGAATCCTTATATTTCTCATGCAAACAAGCATTAAAGTCCCGGGTATAAATCATCATTTCTTATTTCTCTTTATGCTTGGTTTTACTTACAATCATGGATTTTACCTTTCAACTATGCTGACATGTCAATGACTTGAAAGAAGGATTCAAAATTACCAGGTGGCACAACAACAATAGCTCTTCATATTTGGAAGTTAGTCCTACTTGGCATAACCTACCTGCTCAATGACTCGGTCAACATTAATGACGAAGGAATCTCAGATACTACTTCAAGCTTGCAACTAAAACTCCCCGAGAATCTTTCGCATTCTGATAGGGATGTCAGTTCACGAAACAACCGAGGGTAAAATCCTATTTATTCCTAAGCTGATATTATGTAAGGAATTGATAGTTGTAATTGTTTTGGTTTGATTTAGAATCCTGAAGATCAAACATCTTCATGGCTACTCGAAATTTATGTAACAAAATAGCTTTACGCTTGGATAATTATATGCAGAAAGGGAGAGCCAAGGGTTCACAATTTGTAAGAGTTTATAACCGAAGCACTATAACTGTAAATTTATCATTTTTAATAAAGGATTTCCAATTCTCAGCATTTCTCTGTTGTAGATTTCATAATCTTACAACAACATCTCTGTTTGAAGGTCAGGGCCTCCTTTGTACAGAGTTGCTGGTAGGTTAGATATTTTAATTTATTTACTTTTATCTAGTGTGTAATTTTAGACTGATACACACACACAAACTACAGAAAATGTTCATACATATACTTTGCTAATTTCCTTTGAAATAAACAGACTTTCCTGGGTTGACAACTAAATATTGAACACTCTTCTTGTTGATAAATTAATAGGTATATAGAGTGGCCAATAGGTATCCTGCTGAATGGATCTAACCATAATATGAAAGAAGATTTTAGGGCTTAGGGTAACACTATACCTGGAAGTATTCAAGACCTCAAACCATTTGATGATAAAGATACATAGATTAATTCAAATTAAAACATATTTACACCATGTAAAATACTTTTTGATCTATAGTTAAACGAGGAGTATTACATTATTCACACAAATAAAAATAGTGAAGGTCATGGTGGGGAATGAAAAATTTCATGAGGTTTCACACAAAATTTTCCCTTGAATCGATTTAAGCTACGTCTTTTGAAATTTTGGGTTGAAGATGGGAAAATCACCCTACCCTGAAAGGATAAAAATCTCACTAGTACAAACTCTAAAAAAAGATACAAAAATGAGCTAGGCTACTAGGAGGAAAAGATTAAACAAAGCTGATATTAAACATCAATTCAAGAGTTTAATTCAAATTCCAAACCATTGATTACATTTAGCAGGAACGCCAAGTTAAGGTTGAGGAACATATCAGTGTTTTAGGGTAAAGTTTCTTTCAAAATAGAGGGAAATGGTAGGGATTACCAAAGACATTGTATCCCATTTTTTTCTCCGTTATTCTTCTCTACTCCTCACAATATTTTTTTGAAATCCCTTTGGATCTTTTCCTATCGCATCATCCTCTCAACAACCAACTCTCTCATATCATGGAAACCCCCTCAGGGTATACTCCTCATGGCACTGTGATATTGGTATACCAAAGAATGTGGGTACTATAGAAATACCTCCATTTATATTCCTTTTGGAACTATTCTCTTCGTATACTAGAGAATGTGGGTGATTTTTAAAAACCCAAACTTCTACTCCTCGCAGCACTGTGGCTCTCTATATACCAAATAATTTGAGTGCTCTAGTAAAACCTTAAGATATATTCCTTGAGGAATTATTCTATTCGTCTCTTCTTATGAATGAATGGATGGGACCATTTCCTCAAAATAATGAAATTACAAAAATATCATTTTTATGTGCCACAAATTATATATAAAGGACTGGTATATCCAAATGGGACCACATCCATGGCTTACGATCCGTAGAAAAGGGTTTAATAAGTCCCTAGTTTTTTTTCTTGAATAATATATTGGTCCATTAATGTGATATAAGGATCATATCCCTTTCTTATAGTATATAATACATATATAAGTTTCATATGGTGGTAATTCCATGATTTATTAAAGAAATAGTTACATCTAAATCCCCTGGATTTTCCCCATAAAGAATGCCTATGACCAAGAGACCTATTCTACACATCAAACAATGCAATGGTGTCCATGTTCCACTTGTATCCAAAAGGTTTCCTTTGTAGGGTCTATGTAGTGGTATAAGACCCCATGCAATGCCCATAATTTATAGAGATAATTAGTACAGCTTAAGACCCTAGGATCTCCCATAAACCATGGCCAAGGAACTCATACCCATATCTAGTATGCAAATCCTAAAAAAGGTTTCCATATATGACTTGAAGGTGAAGGATTCCCTTTGTTGGGAATATGTGGATGTGCCTAAAGCATGGCTAATGAACCCTAAATAAATGATCCAATCCTAATTTCCTATTTTTTCTCCTTGGACCATGGTTGTGACCTTGAGACATAGTCACCATGCACAAAACCTTACAATGGTTTCCATAGTCCTTTCTAAGTGGTACACTATATAGGACAATGCGGTGATTTAGGTCCTTTTTCATCGTGCATGAATTATAAAAGAAAATATTTAGGTCATAATTCCAAGTATTATTTTCCCAAAAATATGGAACTCGATGAAAACCATCTCTTATGGATCAAACCTTGAAATTGGGCATGTGTACTACTGGTGGGAAAATAATCCCATTTATTATTCCTATTTTGTGTTTGAGGCCCTACATTATTCGAGAGATGATAAATAATCATCGACTGGGGAGAATTTTATAGGATCCTTTTGCGAACTATGTTGTTCAATATAATTTGTTTGGATCAAAGGTTCTCTCTATGATCCCTGATTTGTTTTATCCAAAACTAAGGAACAAAAGACATGAACTATTGAATATTTTTATTTAATTAATAAGATATATATTTCTACACTTTATTCAGGCTGGATAAATATATAATTAATTGGATAATTCTATATTTGATTTCTGCCACCAAGGGCCTCTTCATATTGCTTTTTTAAATCCATACAACCACATTCACCAGCATTGTAGAGTAGCCCATTTGGAAAGTGAATCCTTTCACGTACCAATTTAAAGAAGTAATATTTACATTTATCTTCCACATCATTACGTTCAACATCATGATTTTATAGATCTGCATTACCCAAATCGCTCCAAACAACAATCTAATATGTTCAATTTCTCCTTGAAGTGAATACCTTATGAATTATGGGTTTGAGAGTTCTTTATTTTCTATAGTGGTACTATGAAATGGGAAAATACACTTATTTTAACTTGTTTATTCTTTAAATGAAATGGATTAGTGGAGAACAAAATTACAACTTTAAAATAGGGCATTTGAAATCAACCACATATATTAAAGTTTCTACAACCCAATATATTTAGCTATTGGTCGTCCTGGGAAATGGAAGTTTTAGAAAAATTATATGTGATATGAGAATCCTTCTACTATATAGAATTTGTAGATTGGAAAAAAATTGATATTGAAGTTACACAGTCACACTTGTATGAAGTGTAATTTTATATACTTGGTGTTAAGAAAGAGATTACTATGTTTGAACGTATTCTTGTAGTGTCTTGGATCGGTTGAACCCAAAATCTAGTCCAATATGCAAAAAAATATATCACTCTGGGAAGAAGAAGATTTAACTAGTTATTATTTAGGGTCGAAGGGAATACAAATAGATCCCCCACATAGGTTGATAGTAGATTGTGGGTCTTTTTTTATTGGGAATAATTTTTTTATAAGTGATGAAATGAACCTAAAGTATTCCAACATGTAATACAGTTCTATAGTTTATTCTATCCTTTGTTTAATCCCACTAACTGAAGGATATCTATTTTATTCGATTGAGAATTCATGAAGTTTAGAATGAAGGTTTATTCTATCCTTCTAATAGTTGATATAACAAGAATTCATTTCATGAATCTAATCAGTGTATATTTTTAACCTTTAAAATGAGGAACAACCTAAACATGCATAAATTGAATATTAATTAAATCATAATGGAAATACAAAAAATATCACCATGTCAAGCCCCACAAATATATATTCAGAGAATTTAGAAAATAATTTAATGTCTGAAATCCCCAAAGCACGTAAATAAAAAATTGAATTTAATCTTTGATAGAATGCATTGAAATCTGAGGGTAACTTTCAATTTTTGTTGATGTGAAATGAGAGCTCCAGCGCACTAATTTTCCATAGGTCACTGTTAATTTTCTATGCTCTGGTTAAAATGAAATAAATGGCAAAAGTGGAAGAGAATGTAAAACAAACCCCCAAATCACATTGTTAATATTTTATATGATAAGCTAGATATCATTAGTGTTTAATCCAAATTCACAACAATAACATATGTATAATCACTAAAAGAAGCGCAATCACAAGATAGACACAATATTTATCCTGACAAAAATTCTTCTGTATAAGATGTATAAGATAAAACCCTGAAACATGTATTATCCTCCTTGGTGATCTGTCTCTCTCTCTTTCCTATGTGCTACACAAGTAAGTGAGTCTGTGTTCTAATGAGGAACACAACTCCTCTATTTATACACTTTAAGTCACTTGAATTTTACCCTAAGCAAGTCGGCCCGACTAAACTGTCTGGGCAAACTTCACCTAGGAATATTTGAAACAATATTATATAATATTCATTGGGGTACTATTGACCCAACTTACAATGGAGGCTTTACCTCATGAATCTATGATGATCAAATACAATAGTAACATCCAGATGAAGGAATAATAAAATCTCCCTTAGGGTTTCTCATTAAAATACATTTAGAATATCCTTTGAAGTTACAATATTTCAACACTCCCCCTTAACAAGAAGGGTATTCAATGGACAACATCATCAATAAATATAGGAGTAATGAGAGAGATAATATTAAGCAGTATCAAGGTAGTAAATCTATACGTCATAGGAAGTTTTCAACAATCCTTCATATAAGCACTTCGATCTTCTCGATCCTTTGCAGTAGTAATTTTATCTTTTTGATCCTTTGCTATAGTACTTTGATCTTCTCAATCTTTTGTAGTAGCACTTTGATCTTCTTCATCCTTTGTAGAAGCACTTCGATCTTCTCGATCCTTTGCAACAACACTTCGATCTTCTCGATCCTTTGTATCAACAATTCAATCTTCTCAATACTTTGTAGCAGCACATTGATATTCTTGATCCTTTGCAGAAGCACTTCGATATTCTTGATCCTTTGCAGCAGCACTTCGATCTTCTTTATCCTTTGGAGCAACACTTCGATCTTCTCGATCCTTTGCAGCTACACTACATGCAGCACACATGATATATTTATGGTATGATCAATACCTATCACTTTAGGACACAGGTCCAAGGATGATGCAATCCTCCATTAGCCTAGTCCCCGTCAACAATGAGGGTTCGGAGTATCAACTAACTAAATCATCTACAACTGAGTGTAGATATTGACCACACCTAAATGGAGGCCCTGTCATTCCTAAGGACTCATCATAGACCATCCTCATCATGTTAGAGATAGGACCACTCTAAGTGAATATTATACTATGACATCGACATGTACAGGTAGGAATACTATCCATACAAGATTATTGTCTGCAACTACAGATCTTGACTACACCTAGATGCAGGCCCTCATCGTAGGACATCCTCAACGTGAAATTTAGGAACACTCCATGTGAGTGTTGTACTATGACGTCCGTAAGGACTCATCACATAGCATAATTAGCAATAAATATAGGACCACTCCCAAGCGAGTGTTATTCTATGGAATAAACATATAAGAGTAGGTACACTCTCCATGTGAGAGTAATGTCTATAAGGCATATCTCGACCGCACATAAATGCAGGAAATGTCATCCAGAAGGAATCATCGTAGAAAATCCTCAACTCAAAGACAGGACCACTCCTAAGAGAGTGTTATTCTATGTGATCCACAAATGAATGTGGGTACTCTCCATGTAAGAGTAACGTTTTTAGGGACATCCTTATCTAGTAAGGATCACTCTCAGGAACAGACTTTTATTTCCTACAATACCATCCTCAAGAGAGGATACTATCATCCACAAGTGAATGTCAAAACTTGGCATCATCTTCAGGTGCACTTGACCTATTTAATACTATAGCTTTAGTGTCATCCCATCATCAATGACAGTCTTATCATCACTCCCCCTTTCTAGGGAGGATCCATATCATCAACCTACTCCCCCTTTATTCGAGGAGGGTTCTTATCTTTGACTTATATTTCCTTTCTAAGGAGATTCCATATATTCGATTTGTTCCTCCTTTCCTAAGAGGGTCCAAATATTCATCATTCCTTCTTGCAAGGAAAGTTTGTGGTATCATCATTGTTCCTCCTTGCGAGGAAATTATTTTTTGACTACACCAAGCTTGTCATGAAAATATTCAAACTTTACTCGAGATAGAGGCATGTTCATCACATCAACAACTTGCTCAATGGTGCTCACATATTGGATATTTATAACTCCGTTTTGCACCATATCCCTTATATAAAAGTATCATATTTCTATGTGATTTGATTTATCATGGAAAAAAAGATTTTCTATCATCTTTATGCAACTCTGGTTGTCAAAAAGAATCACTATGGTATCCAAATCCATGTAAAATAGACCTGACATAAGTTTTTGAATCCATATCGCTTCACAAATACTAGAGCAATATGCTATGTACTCTAATCCATCTTTGCTGACAGAAACACTGGACTGTTTCTTACTAAACCATGATCTTCCACAATAACATCCACATGAGGTTCTCTTCCTATCTGCAGCACTTCCTACCTAATCGGAATCAGTATATCCATACAATATGTAGTCATGATATCTAACATAGTAAATTCCGAAGTATATCGTACATTTTAGGTACCTCATCACATGATTTGCAACTATAAGGTGAACATATATAGGTTTAACTAGATACTGACTTAAGTTTTTCACAACAAAGTATATATTTGGACTTGTATTCATTAGATACATCAATGACCGAATAATATGTTTGTACTGAGTCATATCCACTTGCTTTGATGATTCATCAGATAACAACTTAAATTTGGTGTCCATGGGTGTGTTCATGGATTTACAATCCAACATATCAAATATTTTCAATATTGCTACTGCATGCTTTCCCTGATTCAAAAAGATTCCTTCTAGGCTCTTCCACACTTCTATCCCGAGGAAATAATGTATCAATCCAAGGTCTTTAATCTCAAATTGTTCAGCTAATTTTTTTTCTCTTTGTGATATATATGTTTCCCATTCCCAGTCAGAAATAGATCATCTACATACAGTAATAGTATGAGAACTTCATCATCCATAATATTCATGTAAAGGTTAGGATCATCTTTACTCTTGGTAAATCCCAAGCTTGTAAAGAAGCTCTATATTCTACCATACCAATCTCTAGGATCTTTCTTCATTCTACACAAAGCCTTTTTAAACTTACATATATGATTCACTCTATCTTCAACATCAAATACTTGTGGTTGTTTGACATAAACTTTTTCTTCAATCATACCATTGAGGAAGTTTGTCTTTACATCCATCTGGTGTAGATCGCATGTCATCATGGAAGCAAGTACCATGATGGTTCTAATGGATTTGTACCTTTCTACTGGAGCAAATTTCTCTTCATAATCATCCCCCTCTTTCTGAGAGAATCCTCTAGACACAAATCTTTCCTTGAACTTTTCAATACTTCCATCAGGAGCAAGTTTTATCTTGCATATCCATTTCGAAGACACCACACTCTTGTTTTCTATTTTGGGTACTATATCCCAAACATCATTCTTCATTATTGATTGGTATTCTTATGTCATTCCTTCCACTCACTCTTTCTTCTGTTCAACGTGCTTGTAGTTGGTGGGTTCTTGATCTACAAGGTCACACATCAAAGATACATAACTGGAATATGGATTTGATCTTTTGCTTCTTCTTATGGATCCTTTTGGAGATCCATATCTCTATGCTTCTTGTATGATTTCTCTTACCCAAGAAGGTTTTCTATTTCGATATATATCCATAGTATGGGGTTCCCGAGGTTCTAGCATACCATGATCTTCAGATGCTACTATTTCAGGAGAGGGTTCAACTTATACCTTTCTAGGAGGTACATCCTCTTGATGTACTTCTTCAAGCTGACACCTTCTGGATTTCTTAAGATTTGCATCTTCATGAAATGTTACATCTCTACTAATATTGATATGATGGAATCCTAAAATGTATAGCCTAAAGGATTTAGAGACTTCACAGTATCCAATAAATATTCCCTTATTTCCCAAAGGATCCAACTTGGTTCTTTTCTCTTTCGTAATATGTACATATAATGGACAACCAAATATCTTGAGATGTCTCAATTCAAGTTTCTTTCCTATGTACATTTCTTCATGAGTCTTGAATCAAAGAGCACCGTGAGATAATGTATTTTGCATATACACGATTGTTCTTGCTGCTTCATCCCATAGGTGCATGGGGAGGTCTTCGTCATGAATCATTGTTTCACTACTTCCATGATGGTTATATTCTTTCTTTCAACAACACAATTTTTTTGAGGATTGTAGGAAGTGGTTAGTTCCCTCTTGATTCCATCCTCCTTGCAGAATGCTTCAAATTCTTTTGAACTATATTCTCCACCATTATCTGATCTCAATGTCCTATTTTTTCTTTTTGAATGGTTCTCTATCAAGGCTTTGAATTCCTTGAATTTACTGAACAGTTCACTCTTGGTATTCAAGAAATATATCCACGTCTTTCTTGAATAGTCATCAATAAATGTGACATAATATTCATATCCACTTAACTATATGGAGGGCATAGGACCACATACATCATAATGAATTAATTCCAATGTACCTTTATTCTTTGTTTCACTTTTTGGAAAGGGATTCTTGATGTTCTTTCCTCTTGCACATCCTTTGCAAGTTTCCTCAAGATCAATATTCAGATCTGGTAACCTTGTTACCACCTTGCTCACATAGGGTAGTGATTTTTAGTTGATGTGAGAAAGCCTCCTACACCATAGTTCACTTGAGCTAGTAGTCTCATCGACAAGGGTTGTCTTTGGATTTCCTTTGAGTTTGTACAATCCTCCTTCTTCTTCACCAATGACCACAACATCTTTCAGTGTATTTCCTTTGGGCCATATGATTACTTGTCCATCTCTAAAAGAAACTCTATATCCTTTGTTACTACTCAGACTTACACCCTAGGTCATAGGGTAAACCCTAAGTTAACAATAGAACCACTTTAGGAAAGAAGATCTCGATTCTACCTTTCCAGAGAGGGATCTCTCACATATTTATATAAGGGCCAAAATTAAAGACAAAAAAAAATTGGATTTAGAAATGGTTGAAACAAGGCATGTGCAATTGAGCTATGGAGTCGCAAATTATACATGGATTACAGAACAATTTGTGGGTGAATATCCACAAAGGTAAGGTAGCACTCGATTACAATAAAATATTTGTTTTTCTGGTGATAAAGAGAGAACGTGAAGAGTCCATCAACATAGAGCAACTATAGGATGAATTTTGAAACAATTTTGGAGGGAAAGCTTTGGTGAATACCTGAAAACAATAGCCAAAGCATACAAGATGAATTCTGAGATATTATACACTTATTCCAGGCATGAAGAAGACATAATGGAAAGATAAACAAGAAGACATGCATGGAGGAAAGAAAGTAACAGACTGTAAGCTACGAATCACACAACAATCTCTGTAACAACAAAAACCATTCAGCTCTACAACTCTTATTAGAAAAAGCATCTCAATAAAGAATAACAATAAATTATTATGGGTTCCAACCCTTTTTCCCTCTATGGAGAGCATATTTATAGTTTCCTAGACCCACGAGACCAACCTCGAAATAGGGCCAAAAATAGTTTCAGTATAATGATGGAAATCATAACAAACAATGATATGGAAGATCTGCCATGATCATGAAATCAAACAAAAACCACGCATAGGAGCATGTATGATGAATCAGTTGAGGAGCTGTGACAACAGGATGCTAAAAATGACTGATTCGATGGTTTATACCATGGCCTACAACATTTTTCTCCATCTCTGACATTTACCAGTGAAAATCACTTTGGACCGTAGATCTCATATCAAGATTCGTTCAGCATGGTTGATCTATGGTCTGTGGAAAAACCGAAATCCTGTCCTTTCTGACTTTCGGCCTTCAAAGTTATCTTTACCCTTGGGATCAATCTTGTTCGTTGATCTGGATGTAGATGGTTTTTGAACCGTAGATCTGGCGGATATCATAAATCGAAACTTGAAACTTTTATATCTGGAAACCTTGTGTTTCCAATTTATGACTTCTGCCTTTCTCTGCCTTTCTGCACCATCTATATGAGTGGAAATGCTTTGGGATGTAGATATGGGGAAAGGATGAACCCAAAAAATCAACTTTTTAGGATCCAAATCTAAAAATTTATGATTTCCTATTTTTGCGCCTTTCACCACCGTTGATATACCAGGGGGCTTCCCTAACTATTGGATTTGGTGGATATCGGTAATCAAAACTTCAAATTTTCCCTCCCAAATCCTTAGACTTTCCTCTTTTCAATTTTTTTTTTACTCCGAGATGTTGATTTTTCCTAGATTCATCCTTAACCGTTTGATCCTTGAAATTGGAAATATGAAATTCGGACTTTGGATTTTCATGCCCAAACCTTTAGAATTTTCGCTTTCCAATTCTTGACAGTGAAAATAAGAAATCGGGACTTTGGCCTTCCGGGATTGAACTTGTCTTTTCCTGATTCTAATATCGATTCATTGCTAGTCACCGATCTAGGGTGGAAAATTTCCCTGGTCATCAGATCTCCTGTTATTTTTCAACTAAGGGTGGATTCCTTCGTTCATAAACATTTCAAGGTCAAAAATAACAATTCCTTCAAGTTTTTTGCATTCTTACTATGGAAATCCCTCATTCCAACACCTGCAGAACTTCATCAATGATATTAAGGGTCAAATGATATAAAAATTTATAACCCTACTTCTCCTTTGATGGCCAAACCCTTCACAAAATAGTTATCACATAAATGTTTCAAAAAAATGGCTCCAACTCAGGATGCTATCCTCCTTATGAGGTAGCAAAGAACCTCATAGACCATGTGTCAAATCCATTGGGAGGCTCCAAGAAGTCCATACTTCAAACTCTTTAATTTTTTGTTTTTTCTAGTAAGTGAAAAACAAACAAAAACTGGAAGCATGGCGATCTCGTCAGAACTTAGGGCCTTCTCTTCGGGATTCAAATATTCTGGCTTCACCATCTCTACTTTTAGAAATGTAAAGAAAGAAATATATATACAACTATTATACAAAAATTACCTCCCCTTTTCAGCACAAATAATTCTTAAGATACCTCACATTCAATGGACCTCCTGCTAGCTGAGATCAATCTTGATGATGTAAACTGAAGGAATTGCCTCCTTTGTATGTTGCTATGATGTATGGGCCTACCCACATGTGATCAAATTTTCCATGTTTTTCCTCTCTCAGAGCATCCCATTTCAAGAACAAATCTTCAATATGGAAATTTTATTCCTTTACTTTCCTATCAAATGGTTTCTTCATTCTTTCTTGATGTAACTGCATTTTATCATATGCTTTGTCCCTTCATTTAATTCTATAATCTAATTAATTCTTCTTTACATGTGATTGGGCTCATCCTGCTGCTCCTGTAATAGTTTCTTGACTGGTACACCTAAGGATTCTAGAAAAAACACCGCATCTATATACATCAGTTGAAATGGTGACATCCCAATGCCTCTTTATTGTTGATTCTGACATACCACAAAGCATATCTTAGTGTTACAGCTGATTTTACCACACATGGTAGATCACATATTTATGGCCTTCTTTGTCCCTATGCAGACTCTTTGGACCCCATGGACCATTTTGGTACCTTTGATGTTTCCAATATCATCCCTAAAAACATGCATTATTTTCCATACGTGACTTTTAAACCCATTCTTGCATATATACGTGGATATGACCCTTAAACCCGCATACATCGGGATGTGTGAAAAAGGACAAATAGTTTTGTAGTTTTCCTTGATGTGGATCCAAGTCACTTGTCTCTTGGCCTTCCATATGCCTTGAGATCACTCAGATTTGACCTTCCATTACCCCATTGAAGCACTATATAAGGAAACTTTTGGATACATTGAAAGGGGAGGAATTGAAGAGAAAGAAAACTATAGTCCATTATTGCCAAAGCTTTATTATACTTGAGTCTGTATCCCTTTTCCCCTTCGAGGAATTTGTGTTCTTCTGAGGATTTCCTTTGCTTGTGAGCTTGCTATCGAGATATGGAGGATTGAGGTGGTAGAGGGCCAGGTGGAGGACTCAGTTTCTCCGGTTTGCAGATGTGCCGGTAGAGGTTGTCATTCTTGTAATCTCTGATTTATATTAATAGAAATATCTTTTCCTGTCCAATGATGTGTATTTAAATGAATATTGAATCCATGGATGATTTTAATTGCTAATACATCATTGATTACATATTCTAGAGTAGGTCTAACACAATTATATAGAGCGCTTGTCTTGTTTGCTGATTGTTGAGAGAGTAAATTGTTAGCACAAGCGGGATTGGAAAAGTTCAATAGGGATCTACATCAACTGTCTGAAATAAGGTATGTTTCGAGATCCTTTAGTGTTAGATATTTTATTTCTATTGCATATGGGAAGGAATTTATTTATATGGTTACTCTGTCTGTTATGGTACCCTAAGCCATAGGAAGTTTTCTCCGTAGCAGAATTGGAGACCATACTGGGGAGTTCCTAGTCATTTCCTTTGGGGGTTGTATCGGCATTCAATGTTCTTGAATTGCTCTGATTTCTCTGTTTTTGAGTTAGGTCTAGGAGCATGTTTTCCTAGTAGTGACTGATCGGAGTAAATTTTGTCTCAGCTTGTCTATTTTCCTTCTTTTTTATCTCTTTTTCTTCCTATACGCAGGTTTTGCCTTCACAGTCGCATGTTCATGCAGGTTTTCCTGCAATAGCCACGTATATACATGGATTTTCTGCAAACAGTCACGTATGCCCTGAGTTTTTCCTTTTGAGGGAAGATTAAGTGATTTTGGGTGAGTTTGGATAATTGCTAAGTCTTCTTGGATGCTTCCTGGAGTCTGTATACACCCCTGTTTCTCACCAGAGATGCCTTTTAGTTTAAAATTCTTGAAAATGTTCTTGTCATTTCATTTTATATTTTTTGTTTTGGGATTTGTGCATTAGGTCTCTTTTACCTTGGTGCTTTGCTTGGGTGTTGTCTGATAATGCTTGCAGAGTTTGGGGTTTGTAGAGTCATACTTTCTATTTTTATCCCATTTAATTCAAAAAATACAAAAACATTTGCTTTTTGCATCATTATGCATTGTTTGGATTTTTGCATTTGCATAGTACTTGCATTAGGTTTGCTTGGAGAGTATTAGTCATATTTTCATATAGGAATGATTGCATATTCATTTGAAGGAAAATTTTGCACTTCACTTAGTAGCATACCCCATTTTTCATTTCACACAGTGCATTTGCATTGATTGTTAGGTGTGCATTTTACTTTATGTTGTGTCATAACATCATTATTTGCACGACCATTTTCCCTTTTAAGTAATAAGCCAATTAAAATCAACACATAATAAAATGAATTACACTCTTTTGTATTATAGGGTGCACCAACAAGATTAGGTTTTAGGGTCTTGGAATAGTTCATTGTGAGTAAGTTCTCCAAGACCACTAAACAAAAATTTTATGTCTATCCAGGTGAGAGTGTGAATTTCCTTTATATAATTAGTGTTTCTCAGGATCCTCCTCTTATAAGGGAGTTAAGCACGAGGCAGTGTGAGTGGTTATTGATTGGGATGGCTTCTGGTCATAACTAAGTAGCACAGGAGATATTTCTAGGATTGTATTCATATTTGGGAGCTCGTTAGAGAGTTTCATCCTTTGCTACCCTACCCATAAGGTCAGTCTCTCCTACGAATATCCACCTGAGCATTGATTATATTGAGGTGACCTTAGATTCCTTACCTATGTTATCGAGGGGGTACTTCGTAGAGGTTATTATGTAGGTGTCCTAGCTAGGTAAGGGTCGGACAACACAGTCGCTATATGTGTTGAAGTTGAGGACCAGTATAATTGGTTATGAACCTCCACTTGTTGTGTATGGGAGTCTCAAGCCTCTCCTAGGTGAGACATACCTTCTTCTTTCAGGAGCTCACATATCCTACCGTTTTTTTCTTGTGATTTGGATTTACATTTTATAGGTGTATGCTCTGTGCACACTAGTTATCCTAGGGTTTGCATAATTTGATCGAGTCTTTTTCATTTTTTGAGTCATTGTGGATTCGGGCATGGCACTTTGCTGTTCTCGTCGTTTAGCAGGACTTTCACCTTCCATGTCTCCTCCTCTTTTGGGAGAGAGAAACAGACAGTCTAGGCGGACTACTTCTCACTTTGATTCACACACGATGGGAGATCATGAGCATGAGATTCCTGAGATGTCCTCTCCACCTCACAAGGCTGGGGATGAATATTCTACTCCCATATATGATCCTTCACCAGAAATACCTTCACATTATGGTTATGATCGCTCATTCACAGGTCATCGGTATTGATTTCCAAGCGACGAGACTCGTCATCAACCCACAAGCACTAGTCATGTTCGTTATGGAATGTATGATATCCTTACACCTGATCTAGCACATCATGTTGAATCGGATGTTGAACCTAGCACTATGCTTGGGGGCACTCCTATTCCTTTCCATGCTGAAAGATTTGAGAGCACTTGTCACATTGTACCTTCCATCCCAGTGGTGGAAGCAACTTCAAATGTTTGTCCTAGACCTAGTGTTAGTAACCATATGCGGATACCAGAACTGAAATAAGTGACCATTGGGAACACCACTTACATCCCTTCACATGTCCCTTCGTCCTTGAACCCTACTCCTTCGAATTCATTTTTTACTACCCTTCCTCGCCCTCATTCACGTGGTCCTTCGGACCAGAATATTGCTACTAGCCATGTTCGTACTGCAACTACTCGTATGGTAGTATCTTAGAGTCAAGTACCTCCTATTGTGTCGAGAGACCATATCCCTATTTTTGGATCATCTCATGGTCCATTGCAAGGATTTCCCCATATCCCTAACTATGGACATTTTCATGGGAAATCCCATGGGACACCTTATGGAGCTTCTCATGGATAGTCTTATGGACCGCAGTATGGATAGAGCTATCAACCCTATGGGTGCAGGTATCAACAACCTACTTACTCATCCAATTATGGATTTGTAGCACTACATAATCAAGGTACACCACATCACAATTATTTCATGCAACCCTATATGGGTCAAATGGGAGGAGGTTATTATGGCCAAGGCCATGGTATTTATAGCAATTAGCCTTACATGAACAAAAACTATCAAGGAGTGTGGCATAGACCAGCTCAACCTAGGCTCCCTTTCCTTGCAACGCTGAACTTACCTGACTTATCAAGACTTATGAATGATCTGGTATCTAATGACCCAGCCTGGCCGACCGTCCCTAACAAGCTTCCTTCAAACATTCCCAAGTTCGAGGGAAAATATGGAGAAGATCCTAGTGAGCATGTCACTACTTTTCACCTTTGGTTCTCTTCCAATTCCTTACATGAGGATTCAATCTGTTTGAGGATATTTCAATGCACCCTCACCGGGCCTACAAAAAAATGGTATATATAGTTACCAAGGGGGGCATTCGTTTTATTTGATGACCTTGCCATGAATTTCCTCAATCATTTTCAGCTATCAGTGCGTTATGATGTTCGTACCGAGCTCTTGTTGACATTTCGGTAAGACAAAGCCACACATATCTCGGATCATATTCAAGAGTGGCATATATGGAAGCGGTTGATTAAATCCTTTATACCACCAGAATTTCTCCTTGAGTGGTTCCTCAAATCATTGTTACCTTACATTGCGAAGGATGTTTCTACATCTGGATTCCAAAATGAGGAACAAGCTATCTTTAGGGCACAAGAGTTGGATTTGATCTACGCTCAATCTGGAATTTTGTATGAGATTATACCTAATGCTCCGTGATCTAGTTTCAATCGCAAGATTAAGCCTGGACCACATGTCGATGCCATTGTGGGTTGTATAAGTGCCAAACCTGTGGATTCGGTTGTGAAACAAGTGAGCCAATTTTCAATTAATCAATCCACATCAGGACAAGCCACGACTTCGTCTCAACCTACCCAAATGATGAGTGTACTTTCCATGCAATTGTCGGACCAGAAGGGCAACCAGGAACCTAGAAGGAATAGGAAAAAAGGGAAAAATAATCGTAAGGGTGGGAACAAGAATGAAAATGCTAATTATAATGACAAGAATGCTCGTAATGCTGGGGGGACAAGTAGTATAAACATAAGGTAAAGTTTCCTTGCAAGCTATGTAAGGAGGACCATCTCACTCACTTGTGCCCTCATATGGAAGATGCCTCAAGTTTCATAGCACAGGGCCCAGCCGTGCTAACTAATCCTTTACTCAACAATCAAAATATGAACTCAAGGACCATTGATCCTCATTGTGCATAGAGTAGAGATCAAAATCTGTTGGAAGAAAATAGTGATCATGGTTGCATTAACATGGTTCACATTACTAAGGTTGTGACTCGTATGAAGGATTTGTTAGAATAATCAACCCATAGTTAGCTACCTTAGACATTAATTAATCCAATTTTTGTCTTATTTTTCTAGTTTCCATATTCCACCTTATGCAAGTTGTCCTCCACACATCCATAGTGGTCAAACTTGATAAATTTGAGTCGTGGAGCACTTGGGAAACCAATTGGAATCAAATATGCTTTATTCCTGGCCTCCCTAGCACATGTCTGTTTTTTCTAAGTTTTAAGGCAATTGGAAAAGTTTGACTAGGTGAAGTTAACTTGTTTTTTGTCCTCATAATACTCCACTCTTTTTTCCTATGAAAATCATGTATGAGTTGTCCTTCCACCACCTATTAGCTTGCCTAATTGATTTTTCCAATTTGTGATCTCCTACACAGTTTTGGAAACTGCTTTATGCACCTATGGGGGATTTGCTTAGATTTAGTAAGCCTGCTTTTGACCAAATTAGAATGGAATCCTTATGCATTTGAATCTCTCATGTAATTATTTATTATGGCAGCCTATGAATTCATAAGGTTTCCTATTATACACTTATTCAATACAGATTAGTGTTCTTCTCCATATTCAGTCTCCTTTTGTGAGTAATTTGCATGTGTAATTGGCAATTGTTGTGAGTGTAATTGTTCTAACACCTGGGTTAAATTTCCACATGGTATCAAAGCATTTGTAGATCAATTTCTCTCCTTCCAATTTGTATTTCAAGTTTGACATCATTGACTAGGAGCATTCTGCTGACTGAAGGGACAATTTCTGAGCTATGGATCAATCTCAGAAGATCATCTTGACTCCATTTAACTTCTTTGAATGGAAAGCAGAGATGGAGATACTGTTGAGAGAGAAAGGCCTCTACAGAGTGACTATGTAAATAGAAGTAGAGCCCAATGCAGCTACAGAGAAGATTAAATGGCAGAACAAGAGGGATGAAGCCTATGGTCTCCTGTGTCTGAGCATATCCAGAGACCTCCTTTCCCATCTTGATGGATTAACATCACCAAAGATAAGATTTTTAATCTTTTTGGTAAGATAGATGATATTAGGGGACATCAAATTGAAAATTAATTGATCTCCCTAAGTCCCAATAGCTTTGAATCCCTGCAACTCTATTTTTCCAAGTTCAAAGCACTTGTTTTGTAGCTAAAACAATGTGGGATTGAAAAGAAGGATGAACAACTAGTTTTGGCCATACTCTCTAAGCTTGGCCTTGACTATTTAGTGTTTGTGTCGACCTTCTATGCCACAAAGTTGACAGCTAGAGCCTAGAAAATGCCTAGCCTTGCAGATTTCATGGAATCTCTCACACAAGAACAAGATAAACTGGTGATGATGGGCACCATCAAACCTTCCAAAGACCAAGCTATAGTTCCTGGAGATTCGAGGGTGGATTCAAAAGGAAAGAAGAAAGCTAAGAAGCCACTTGAGCAAAAGAGATATAAGAACAAGTCTCCAGAGGAGCCTCAAGGTTCCAAGAAGAACCCCCAGAAGAAGAAGAACAAAGGAGAAATGAGCAAGTGAGCATGCTGCAGTAAGGGAAATCATTATGAAAGCTCCTACATGAAGAAGAAAATAGACATCCTGACCCAACTCTTGGAGAAGAATGGCATCTCCCTTCCAGAAAGCTCAAAGAAGAGGGAAGGAGGATCAAATTTAGAAGATAGAGAGAGAGTTCATGCATTGGTTGCTGGCACATCAAGCTCACCTATTTTCATCATTGATTCTGGAGCTTCAAGACATATGGTTTCAACCAAGGAGGAATTCACCTCACTTGACATGTCGAAAGGTCCACCAATAGTACTGGGAGATGACTCTCTCACTGAAAGTTTGGGCAAAGGGAGGATTGATCTTGACCATGGTAAGTTCAGCAATGTATTGTATGTTCTAGGTCTTGCCTCTAACCTCTTATCAATGTATCAGATGAACCACATAGGGTCTCCAAATAAGGTCATATTCTCCCCTAATGAAGTTGATATCGCAGAGATCTCAAGTGGTAAAGTCATTGCAAAAGGAGTTGCAAATCACACTTCGAAGGTATACATGTTCTCACACTTCCTACCCTACTCAAACCCCTCTGCTCTTCTGATTCATGCTAATGAGGCAAGCAATATTTGGAATGAAATATTTGGCCACCTCAATTACAAGTATCTTTCTGATCTTAGTGAAAAATAAATGGTCATAGGGTTACCAAAGATTAAGTTTTCCAAAGGAGTCTGTCAAGGTTGCATCTTAGGAAAACACCCAGAGGATAAATTTGAGAGAGCTAGTCATGAGAGAACCTTTGCACCTCTTGAGTTGATCCATAGTGATATTGCTGGCCCATTTACTCATATGTCAATGAGTCAGGCCAAATATGCATTGACATTCATAGATGACTTTTCCAGGTATTGCTGGGTTTACTTCTTGAAACACAAGTCTGGAGTTTTTGGCCTCTTGAAAGTCTTTAAGGCTTTGGTTGAAAACCAGTCTGGGAGGAAACTAAAAGTCCTCAGATCTGACAATGGTGGTGAGTATTTCAAGTCTAAGTTTATTCAATATTTTTCAGATGCATGTATTCATATGTAGCATTCTATCCCTTACACACCACATCAGAATGGTGTTGCTGAGAGGAAGAACAGATCACTGAAAGAGATGGCAACCTGCATGATGGAGGCTAAGACTTTGCCACCAAAGTTTTGGGCCGAAGCTATAAACTATGCAGCCTATATCCAGAATAGGGTGCCTCATAAATATCTTTATGTTATGACTCCTTTCGAAGCATGGAGTGGGCACAAGCCAGATGTGACCTATTTCAGGATTTTTGGCTCAAGGGCTTGGGCTAGAATTCCAACAGAAAAGAGGAAGGCTTTGCAGCCCCAAATCCAAGAGTGTATATTTGTTGGGTACTTTGAAGATTCAAAAGGATACAAGCTGATCAATTTGAGCAAAAACAAAGCCTTCATTGAAAGGTGTGTTCAGTTTCAAGAAGAACCCCTAGCGGCAGTGGAAGTTGGAGAATCCTCTTCACCACCAGAACCTCCGAATGTAAGTGAAGAGATAGTTGAACATGCTGATTCTGATATGTCTGATAATGATGATTTAATTTCAGATCCTAATAGTCCTACAAGACCAAAATGGGAAGCCAAGACCATTCATGCAGCTGGAGAACTAGCTGGAAATCCTAATGACCCTAGGAGGACTAGATCTCAGATTGAGAGTGCTCTGTGCATGAAATATCCTATGTTTGTAGAGAAATTCTATCTAATCATTGAATCAGACCCACAGACATATGAAGATACTGAAAATGATCCAAGATGGCAAGCATCCATTAAAGGAGAGTTCAGCTCACTCCAGAAGAGCAACACTTGGGAGCTGGTTGATCTTCCCCCAGGGAGCCTGAAGCTTGTTCAGTGTAAGTGGGCGTACAAAACCAAATTTTATGCTGATGGTTCACCTATGAAGTACAATTCCATATTGGTAGCCAAGGGCTACTCACAAGTACATGGCACCAGTGGCAAAGATGGACTCCATCAGGCTATCCTTAGCCATTGCAGCTTCAAAGCAGTGGGAGGTACACCACATGGATGTAAAGTGTGATTTCCTGAATGGAGATCTCACTGAAGAGATTTACATGTAGCAGCCTCAAGGATTTTATACTAACCCATCTCTTGTGTGCAGGCTAAAGAATTCATTGTATGGGCTTAAGCAAGCCCCGAGGGCTTGGTATGCCAAGATTGATAGCTTTCTGCTATCACTAAATTTTGTTCGATGCAAATCAGATCCAAATGTCTATTTGAAGCTGATTCATGGTTCATTAATGATCATTGTTTTGTATGTTGATTACCTTCTCATTACAGGAAGCTGAAAGGATGAAATTGCTTCCTTGAAGGATGCAATGAACCATGCCTTCTCAATGACAGATTTGGGCTTATTGAGCCAATTCTTGGGGCTCGAGATTGCTCAAACCAAAGAAGGAATAAAAGTACATCAGTCCAATTATGCCTTGTATTTTCTGATCAAATTCAATATGAAGGATTGCAAGCCAAGAAAGACTCCTTTCCTTTCAGGAGTTAAGCTTGAAGAAGCTGATTCTTCACCTATGGTAAATAATACACTGTATAGGCAATTGATTGGATGTTTGTTGTATCTTACACATACTAGAATTGATATTTATTATGCAGTAATTGTGCCTTCAATATACATGGATCAACCTCATGAGATCCATTGGAGAGCAGCCAAAAGGATCCTTAACTTTGTTCAGGGAACAAGGACACATGGGATCTTCTACAAAGCTAAATCTGATCTTGATTTGATTGGGTTTACTAATAGTGATTGGGAAGGTGACAACATAGATCGAAAGTCAAAATCAGGATATGTGTTCATGCTTGTAGAAGGGCCAATCAGCTGGTCAAGCAAGAAATAGAGTGCCATTGCACTCTTGACATCTATAGATGCAGAGTACAGAGGAGTTGTAAATGCAGCAACTCAATGTTTATGGTTGTAGGGGTTACTTGGAGAGTGTGGCTTCAAATTAGGATACTCAACTACTATCTACTGTGATAATCAGAGTACCATTTGAATCTGCAATGATCTAGTTTAGAAGCAGAGAACAAAACACATTGAGATCCATATGCACTACATCAGATAGCTTGTGCATGATGGCACCATTCACCTACTCTTCTGTTCATCTTCAGAAAAAAGTAGCAAATATCTTCACCAAATTTTTTTGTGAGAAGACATTCAGCAATCTCAAATCACTACTGGGGATTGCTGATCATGCTGTGAATCATGAGTGATGACAATATTTCCAAATTTTGTTTTACTGTCCATGTTTAAGGGAGGATTTTTCCCACTAGGTTTTTGCCTCTTTCCTTGGTTAAATGGACATGTAGTATGTAAAGGGTGACTAATATTTTTTTCTAGGCCCTATAATTTTCTGATATTTTACTCATAAGTTAGGCTTAAGGGGGGGTGTTAGAATAATTAACCCATAGTGAGCTACCTTAGACATTAATTAATCCAATTTTTGTCTTGTTTGCCTAGTTTCCATATTCCACCTTATGCAAGTTGTCCTCCACACATCCATAGTGGTCAAACTTGCTAAATTTGAGTCATGGAGTGCTTGGGAAACCTATTGAAATCAAATGTACTTTATTCCTGGCCTCCCTAGTGCATGTCTTCTTTTTCTACTTTATTGCTTGCTTTTTCTGAGTTTTAAGGCAATTGGGAAAGTTTGACTAGGTGAAGTTAACTTGCTTTTTGTCCTCATCATCCTCCACTCTTTTCTCTTATGAAAAGCATGTATGAGTTTTCCTTCCACCACCTATTAGCTTTCCTAATTGATTTTGCCAATTCGTGAGCTCCTAGATAGTTTTGGAAACTGCTTTATGCACCTATGGGGGGTTTGCTTAGATTTAGTAAGCCTACTTTTGACCAAATTCGAATGGCATCCTTATGCATTCAAATCTCTCATGTAATTATTTATTGTGGCAGCCTATGACTTCACGGGGTTGGATATTTTACACTTATTCAATACAGATTAGTGTTGTGCTCCATATTCAGTCTCCTTTTGTGATTAATTTGCATGTGTAATTGGTAATTGTTGTGAGTGTAATTTTTCTAACACCTGGGTTCAATTTCCACAGGATTATGGCTCGTCACAAACAAAACTTGGAAAGGAACACACTCCACCTGAGAGCCCTTTGTGTATCAAAAAACCTACAGATAAACCTGAAGTTGCACCTCATATTCCTAAGGGAGTCTTAAAGCATTCAGGGCACAATCCTAATGTTCAATCTGCCCAAAACTATTCTATTGTTGAGTATTTGGTCCAAACTCCTTGTGCAATGTTTATGCTTGAAGTACTTCAGACTTGTCCTCCATAGAGGAAAGCCTTTCTTTCTTCTCTTGGGGTTGATGATGATAACTCTTCTTTCGTTATCAAATTTGAAACCATAGGAATATAGCCTCACTTGCCTTACTACGTGTCTCTTTTGATTCATGTAGAATGTCTTAATATGACTGTCAAACACACTATGATTGACGAAGGTGCTGCTGCTTCCATGCTGTCTTTGTCATGTTGGAAGGGTTTGGGTTCTCCCGAGTTGTCTCAATCCGATACTATGTTGACAAGTTTTGATGGTAGATCTTTTTGGTCACATGGGATCCTTCCTTCTCTTAAGGTCCAATTGGGATGGAAGACCATCGCAATTGAGGTTGAGGTGGTTGATGCACCCCTTGACTACAATATTTTGCTGGGTCAGAATTGGATGTATAGTATGCAAGTTGTAGCCTCTTCTCTCTTTCAAGTGGTATTCTTTCCATTTAATGGGAAGATCGTTATAATTAATCAAACATCATTTCATAATCTAAGTGTTAATGCATCATCGGGAAATTCTATCCTGATTATCAATCTTTCTCAGCTCGCAACTGGGAGTGTGGGTGTGGGTATGTATCCGTCTCTTATGGGAACCTTTAGCTTTCTTGCACCCATTCTTATGATTGAATCTAGTTTTTGTGGGGCTTCATCCTCATTGAATTTGGTGTATTTTCACACTACCCATATGGAAGATCCTTGGATTCTTCCTTCATCGATTCCTTCGATTGAACCTATCAAAATGGACGTGCCATTGCCTGCAACGATGGTAGCATATCAAGCAAAACTTGATCAAGTTGTAGAGCCTAGTCCTTCCTCTTCGCGGATGGAGGAGGAGGACCTGTATGTGCTTCTTGCATGGGCATTTGAGTCCTCTCACACACATGATTTCCTCAACAATTTTTTTCCATCATATGTAGCCATTATTGAGGCCATGTCTGGGGTTGGGCCACCTTGGGAAGAATTACATCATCGATCATATTTTCTTCCTAAGCTGAACCGTATGGAGCATGATGACTTTAGGGAGATTCTTAGTGAGAATATTGGTAGTCCCATGGTTCCATTGAGCTCTCCTGGTCAGATGGTTGATGGGAACATGGCAAATTTATCACCTACTATTCCTATCAATATTTCTCGTGATCCTGGCAAAGTTGAGAACATCTACATTTGGGCAATTTATTCCCCTGATGAGATCAAGGAGTATACCGAGCTATTTAACTATTTTCATGATATATTTTCTTGGTTATACGAGGAAATGCCAGGTATTTACCCTCATATTGTCGAAGATGAGATTAAGACCTATCCGGATGCGAAGCTGGTTCGACAACGTTTGTGTGTGGTGAATCCTAGAAAAGCACTCACCATTAAGGCTGAGATAGAGAAACTGTTAAAAACCAGTTTTATCTATCCCATTCCCCTGATGGAGTGGTTTTCAAACCCCATTTCATTTGATAATAAGTAGGGAGAAATATGTGTATGCACTGATTTCCATGATTTAAATCGTGCTTGTCCTAAGGATAATTTTCCCACACCATTTATCGATCATATTTTGGATGAGTGTACAGGAAGCGAGGTATTCTCCTTCATGGATGGTTTTTTCGGATATAATCAAATTCATATCAAACCTGAGGATCAACATAAGACTGCATTTATTTGTCCTTGGGGTACTTTTGCATATTGGAAGATTCCTTTCAGCCTTAAAAATGCTGGAGCTACATTTCAGTGGGCTATGACCTTAATTTTTCATGATCTCAAAATGACTATCGAAGTGTATTTGGATGATCTTGTTGCTCATTCTTGTTTGAGAGTGTCTCATCCATACTGTTTGAGGTTAGTATTCGAAAGATACCATCATTATCAGGTTTGGTTAAATCCTCATAAGTGCATCTTTTGCGTGACTGTTGGTCACTTGCTAGGGTTCATCGTATCGAGGAATGGTATAAGAGTTGATCCCTTAAAGGTTGAGGAAATACTTCAATTAATGTCTCCCCCGTGTAATATTAGATATCTTCATTGTTTACAAGGCATGGAAAATTTCTTACGGATATTCATGGTTAATTTTTCCAATTTGACTAAAGGCTTTATGTGTCTTTTAAAGGACACTCCTTTTTTCAAGGATGAGCAATCCTAGGAGTCCTTTTATGCTCTTAAGCAAGCCTTAGAATCATCCCCTATGCTTAGTCCACCCAACTATAGCCATAATTTCTTGATTTATGTGGCTATGTCCATGGAGACGGTTGGTATGGTTTTGGTTCAGGAGGATGAGGAGCTCCATGAGCATTTCATATATTATTTGAGCCAAAACCTTATCGATGTGGAAATCTATTATTCCCATGTGGAGAAACTTGCCTTGGCCACCGTTAATGTAGTTCATAGATTGAGACATTACATTCTCCTTTGCCAAACCTTGGTTGTAGCTCATATCAATCCGTTTCAATTCATCCTCACTAGAAGGATGATTTGGGGAAAACACAATAAATGGATTGTCATTTTGCAAGAGTTTGATCTCAAATTCATTTCGGCAAAATTGAAGAATTGTTAATCTTTGCGGAGCTCATATTTGATTTTCCATGTTTGGAGGAGGAGGAGGTTTATGAGGATATGTTTGTCGATGAGCATATTTTTCTTATCTCAACTTTGGACCCATGGTACAGGGATATCATTGTATATTTTCAAATGTTGAAGGTCCCTACTCACCTTTCATGGGATGAGCGACAACGATTACGTCATGTATCTAAGAACTACCTTATAGTGGATAACACTTTGTACCTTCATGGGGTAGATTCCATTTTGCGTTGTTGTTTAACCCTTGATGAGGATGAGGTTGTGCTGAATGATTTCCATGGAGGGGCGTGTGGTGTTCATTTATCTGGGATTTCTACAGCCCAAAAAATCTTGAAAGCAGGATATTTTTGTCTTTCGATCTTCAAAGATTGTGTTAATGCATCTAAGAACTGCCACCCTTGCAAGGTGTTTGCATGCAATATGCACTTGCATCTAGCCCTATTACATCCTATTATTACCGCTGGTCCCTTCACCAAGTGGGGGCTTGACTTTATAGATTGTAACCCAGCTTCATATGGGGGGCATCATCACATTATAGTGGCTATCGATTATTTCACGAAATGGGAAGAGGCAATGCCCACTATTAAATATGACGGTGAGACAGCCACACATTTCATTTTTAACCAAATTATTACTCGGTTTGGAATTCCGAAAGATCTTTTCACTAACCATGGTAGGAACTTTAAGAATAAAATTATGGAAGAGTTGGATTCAAAGTTAGGGTATAAGCAGGAGCATTCATCTTCTTATTACCCTTAGGAGAATGGACAGGTTGAAGCAATGAATAAATCACTTAAGTCCATTTTACAACAAACCATCGCACAAAGCAAGACGAATTGGCATATCATGTTATATCCTTCTTTGTGGGCCTATAGAACCGCGGTTAAGACTGCCACTGGTTTCTCTCCATATCATCTTGTGCATGGGGTGGAGTCTATCTTTCCAGTTGAATGCGAAATCCCTTCATTGAAGTTATCTATAGAAATTTTACTAGACACTTCCGCATTGGAGGAACATTTGGTCCACTTAGAGCAGCTTGATGAGCAGCGCCGAGATGCCTTAGTGGATCTAGAAGTAAATAAGCATCACGTTAAGGTCCAATATGATAAGTCTTTGCATCTAAGGAAGTTTAGTGAAGGTGATTTGGTCCTTTTGTGGGATCAAGCTAAAGAACCCTTGTGGGCAGGGAATTTTAATCCCATGTGGCATGGTCCTTATGTGGTCAAACATGTGTTAGATAAGGGTGCCTATGAGCTAGTATATTATGAAGGGACAACCTTAGCAGAGCCTAGAAATAGGCTCTATCTTAAAAAATACTATGCATGATCTTCATCAAAGGCTGATTGTTGTATATTAGTGTACAGTTTTTGAGTTGCATAGTTAGGTTTTCTTATGGTGATCGAGTTTGTTGATTAGCTTACGTTTCTTATGGAAGATGTTGATGGAATCTTCCATTTACATAGGATTCATTGATGGTGCTATCCGTCACACTCAAAACTTAGCTTCAGCTGCTTGGGTGATTTATACTCCTATGGGTCAAGTATTATCTTCAAGAGGTGTATGTTTATGGCCTTCTTAGAACAATGTTGTTGAATATAGCGTCGTTATTGAGTTATTGCGTGATGCCATTTTAGATGGTATTCTCTCTCTTAAGGTACGTCTTGATTCACAGTTAGTGGTTTCACAACTTAATAGCTTGTATTGTATTAAGGATCTAGTATTATTATGAAGATTCTTACCTATGAGATTGCAGGAACAAAAATTTGAGAATATAACATACATACCTATTTCAAGAATTTTTAATCAAGTTGCTAACTCATATGCTAACTATCTGTTAGATTGACATTTGTTTCATAGACCATAATCATATCACAAACATACATTTTTTCACACATGTAAATAAATAATCGATCATCATAAAAAAATTTCATTAACATCCAAAATGTGATCTCATAATACATAAGTGTCATAATACAAAATTGGGGCTTCTGAGCCACCAAAATATAATACATGGTGGTACAAAAAGAAGTACGCTTAGGTCTCTAAGCCTGAGGAGGAGGAGGGGTTTTTTTATCATGGTAACACACCATGGCTCTAGCTATCCATTGAAATAATCGAACCCATGCCCATGGTACACCAACCACCTGGCGCTGCATGGCCTCAGGAAAGTCCTCGACTTGCACCATGGGTACCCTATGTGTCAAGTGTACCAAGTTTGTGTGGATTCTTTGGAGTGTCCGCTTCGCATCCGCACCCATGATGTCATCTCCTCTTCCCCTCTGTCTATGATGAGGGAAGCCATCCTTTCACCATGGTCCAACATCTGTATACACATGACAGATTGTCACTATGTGTTGTCACACCAAAACATGTCTTTCAAGTCAAAATATCAAAAAACACACAAAAAAATTAATAATTCAAAAAACTTAAAGTGGGTTTGGGATTCGTTACCTATGTTCCCATATGTCACTCCAGGTGGTAGGGGCATGTTCGAATCTCCATGTAAGTCTATTCCTACATAAGGATAGTCATCGATGGCTATGATTTGCCTTCACCACCATGGAAAGAAGTTCGTTGGGTATGGGTTAGCCACCCTACCTCCGCCCAGTATGTGCATAACATCTCCCCAACATCATTGGGCCAGGTCTCAAACTCTGTGTGGAGGAATGTCCACTCTAAGGCTTAGCCCTGATACACACTCAAAGAATAATGTTCTTAGTATGCTGCCAAAACCGAATTTTCTCACCCTTCCCATATTGTAGTCACTGAGCTGCTGTTTCATGTTGTTCAACAACGTAGTTCTCTAGTCATACACTGTGGGTCTCATACACTCCACTGCATAGAACATCAGTGGCCGAGAGGCTTGGTGGAGTGAAGCTAAGATGACTATCCTATCGAGTGTCAATATTATGGCCTTCAATCCCAGCACTTGGATCCAATTTTTGAGGATTTGACTCCCAACCGTTTTCGTGTCTAGAAAGCAGTACACCACAATGTACTCACCAATAGTCAAGACACCTCCTGGCCCACGAGATCAGAGATTTACCACCTCTCCTAATTGAGATAATCCAGTGATAAAGTATATGTCCTCAATTTCTATACTGAGTGACATCCCGTCAATGTGAAAAGACTCAGAGTTTGGATCCCAGTAATCCACTAGCATCTACAGGAGTCTTGGTTTGGCCCTTAGGCTACCAAGACACCAGAACTTATACAAGCCGCATGCACGCAAAGCTTGTTGGGCCATTAGGTCACCTTGCATAGCCTCTTCTACATCACCATGTTCCCTCTCCCTCCATTCTAAAACCATCCTGCATAAAAAACAAGAGATTTACTTATTATTCACCCTTGAAAACCTCATCCACGACCTCATATGTGACTGTTTGCAAAACAGTCGCGTATGTATGCGGGGTTGGGCAGTTTTTTCATGTATGGCTAGCCATATACACAGGAAAAACCTCGATACTCATGTGGGATGAAACGCACACTTTAGGATGGCATAAAAAATTAAATGGACCATTAAAACTTAAAAAAAATTGCATGAAATAGGAAGAGGAGGACATGAGGAGTTTCTTGGATGAAACGGTGTCAAATTTCGACGGACGATGCTCCCGAAATTCGAGCTGGAAGTTTTGAGCTCAAATGGGTAAAACTTTCAAATGATATACAATTTTTAATTTTTTTACTATTTATAGAATTTTTTTGAAAATTTTTACCCACTTTCTATAGTTTTGACCGTTTCTGACCATTTTAGACCGTTTTGGACTAATTTGATGATGTAAGGGTCTGTTTTGAGTGCAGTTTGACTGTGGTTTTGACCCATTTGTGCCAATTTTAGGTATTATGTCTAAACTGGAATATAGGTTAGGTTTCACGTCCGTTTGCACTTTGCATCACCTTATGACTGTTTCATTATAACCTTAGGTACAAACCCATTCTATCTTGTCACGAAACCTTCTTGTTGCTTTTAGAAGTGACATGATTGGAATGGTAGAGCTTGACCTTACATGGGTACCCTAGTTAGCTCCTGTTTTGCATTTGGTGCCCATGCCAACATTTTTCCTTTAGGGTGTGGGAGTCCTTTATGTAGTGTCACCGTGACTTTGCGCAAGAGCCTCATACTCCTCTTGATCTTTTTGCTAGGCTTTTCCCCGAGACTCCCTTATGTCAAGTTGTAATTGCATTATCATGGGTTTTGCTTTCCTTATTGAGCCTTATGCTAACTTCCCTGAATTTGGTTATCATCCATATAGCCCGATCTTGTTTCATGTCTAGCCATGCAAAGCCATTTTATATATATTTTGTAGCTTGATTCCCATTTTTTTGGGGGAGGGGAATTTCCCCCGAGTGTCGTTATCCTACACACGTTTCCTTGCATTGAGCATAGGTATGTTCAGATACTTGGAAATATTTTGTTTTCCCCTTGACACTCATCCCCTCCTAGTTTGTAACTATAAAGCACTTTTATTCTTTTTCAAGATTTTCAAAATATTTTAAAAAGTCCAAAAAAAAAAAAAAAAACCAAAAAGATCGACAGGAAAAGATGTTATCTTTGGCAGTAGTCGAGTCGTGTCACCTTCAAAAAGAGCACTGTATATCACATCCATTGGTTGGTTTAATATTTTGAATTTAGGAGTTGTAATCATTTCTCTGAGTTTATCTCCATCGACCAGTTAAGCTTCCAGTCCCCATGGAGCCTTTGTCGATGCCTCCTGTGTCACAGAGATGTCCTAGTTTTTGTATATCAAGTCTATGCTACCTACATTCAGTCGCCATTTGCCTTTATTCTCTTGTTCAAAGGAAGTTGAAGCTTGAGTCAGCTATTCCTCAGTTTTCTTGACTTTGCATGTCGACCATTCCTAGTACTATTACTGGTTCATGCAAATTATGATCGAGTCCTTCCACATTATATAGCTTTGTTGAGTACCTCATGTTGGATGATGGGGGATACCTTAATGCCCTCCTTCCAGCGGATTTCATCCCATCAAATTCATATCATTTATTTTGGGATAGGAGTCTAGAGTCATTTTGAGTTCCTTGAGACTTGCAGTCATCAGTGGCAGGTTCTCTCGCCATCGACAGTTTTGGGAATAAATAAATCTCTCCTGATCAATGGATTCTTTCAATTGTTTGACCTCAACACATTTATTCACACTTGTTAGTTTTCACTCTAGTACCTTGATTCCCATTTTAATTATCGGTGGGTGATCTCGCATCTATTAACGGTATACATCAATGATCGGTAATCAGATGATGGACTACTATGTTCGACCTCGACACATTTATTCGCATAGTAGGACATGTACTTGTAGCAATTTGTGTAGAAGAATTTCCAGTTCGGTGGCATTTTTAATATAATACCTCCTTGATCATGCCAGTGTTCATGAGATTTCAGCTCTCAAGACTTGATTCCAGTGTATGTAAGATATCTTCAGCCATTATGGAGATCTTGATCCATTGTATATCTTCAGCTTTCATGGATATTATGATCCTTTGTATATCTTCATCATGGATATTTTGATCTATCTATATTGTACGTGGTGATGACCACACATGTCATATTTTGTATCATGCCTATTCATGGCCATTGTACTCTTATGTATCCGGGACTTCTGTATGTACTTCCAGTCATATGCAGAGATTGTTATACCAAAATCCTATCACCATCATGTGATAAGACATTTGACATACCTACTTGCCCTGAATCCTAGCTTCTTAAGTGGAAAATCATATCATTTGTCAATATTTTCATACAAATTCCAAGCACCACACTTGAACCTTTATCCAAACACGATACCCTTTTTCGCACCACCCATACTCTGTTTCCCACAAGTAGTGCCATTGCTTATGGCCCTTAGTCCATAAGCAGTTATTACCAAAACCGCTCTGTCACTGAAGGAGAAACGCAGTACCCTGGGTAAAACAGAAAAAAGAGAAGCTTCTCAAGGATTCTAGATGATAAGCCTCGAGATATACCTTATCCCTACTATTGTGGGTCTGTTGAGCTCAAGATCCCCCATCCTAGGATCTTGGAGGCCACCTGACCCACAAATCTCTTAACCTACCCTATCCATATAGCCTTATAAATACAAGCTTATGGCCATGGTTGAGCGGGAGAACTATGAAGGAATTGTTATGTTGTTGGATTGATCACTTGGTCCATATCATTAGAGAGCATAGAGAGATCTAGAGTCAGAGCTTATGGGGATGAGAATGCTTGGTTTCATGGAGATCCATGTCAACACTAGGGCTTGGTTGTAAACTTCTTCATATTTCTTTAATGCAAGTTGATTTCTGTCCCACATATATTGTTGATGCTTGATTTCATATATATGTTGTTAGATTCCTTAGTCACTAACATAGCTTAGTAGATTATATTTTGGTTTCTTTGATCTGTTTCATGTTGAGATTATTGCAGGTACACAGGGTGACTATCAAATCATTTTAATCTAGGTATCTATGGTGTCTAGGGAGAGTCTTCAACCTCTGTCTTCTATTTGTTCTGGATCTGAACCATTCAGACTAGTGGAACACCTTACTATCCGTAGGAGGTGAAATATTTGTTAGCTGGTAAATATCAAGGTACATTCATATTTGTTAGCCGAAATATTTCACCTCCTACGGACAGCAAGGTGTTCCACTGGTCTGAATGGTTAAGATACAAAACAAATAGAAGATAGAGGTTGAAGACTCTCCCTAGACATCGTAGATACCTGGAATACAATGCTTTGATAGTCACCCTGTGTACCTGCAATAAGCTAAAGACGAAACAGATAGAAGCAACCAGAATATAATCTACTAATCTATGTTAGTCACTAAGGAATCTAACAACATATATATGAAATCAAACATCAACAATATATGTGGGACAAAAATCAACTTGCATTAAAGAAATATGAAGAAGTTGAAAACCAAGCCTTAGTGTTGAAATGCATCTCCATGAAACCAAGCATTCTCATCCCCATAAGCTCCAAATCTAGCTCTCTCTATGATCTCCAATAGTATGAACCAAGTGATCAATTCAATAGCATAACAATGCCTTAAGAGTTCTCCCCCTCAACCATGGCCATAAGCTTGTATTTATAAGGCTATATGGATAGGGTAGGCTAAGAGATTTGTGGGTGAGGTGGCCTCCAAGATCGTTGGATGGGGGATCTCGAGCTCAACAAACCCACAACAGTAGGGATAAGGGATATCTTGAGGCTTATCATCTAGAAGCCTCGAGAAGCTTCTTTTTTTCCCTTTTTACCCAGGGCACCACATTTCTTCTTCAGTGACAGAGCGGTTCTGGTAATAACCGCTTATGGACTAAGGGCCATAAGCAGTGGCACTGCTTGTGGGTAACAGGAGATGGGCGGTGTGAACAAGGGTACCGCTCTGTCACTGAAGGAGAAACACGGTACCCTGGGTAAAAAGGGTAAAAGCAAAGCTTCTTGAGATTTCTATATGATAAGCGTCAAGATATCCCTTATCCCTACTGTTGTGGGTCTGTTGAGCTCGAGATCCCCCATCCTAGGATCTTGGAGGCCACCTCACCCACAAATATCTCAACCTACCCTATCCATATATCTTTATAAATACAAGCTTATGGCCATGGTTGAGGGGGAGAAATCTTAAGGCATTGTTATGCTATTGGATTGATCACTTGGTCCATACTATTGGAGAGCATAGAGAGAGCTAGAGTCAGAGCTTATGGGGATGACAATGCTTTGTGTCATGGAGATGCATGTCAACACTCAGGATTGGTTGTAAACTTATTCATATTTATTTAATTCAAGTTGATTTCTATCCCACATATATTGTTGATGTTTGATTTCATATATATGTTGGTAGATTCCTTAGTCAGTAACATAGATTAGTAGATTATATTCTGGTTGCTTTGATTTGTTTCATGTTGAGCTTATTGCAGGTACATAGGGTGACTATCAAAGCATTTTATTCCAGGTATCTGCAGTGTCTAGGGAGATTCTTCAACCTCTGTCTTCTATTTGTTCTGGATCTGAACCATTCAGACCAGTGGAACACCTTGCTGTCTATAGGAGGTGAAATATTCCAGCTAACAAATCTGGCAACTCTGCTGGGGATTTGTATGAAAATATTGACAAATGATATGAGTTTCCACTCCAGAATCTGGGATTTATGGAAATTAGGTATGTCAAATGTCTTATCACATGATGGTGATAGGATTTTGGTATAAAAGGATGCCCCTCAAAGCATGAGTCTTAGAGGGATGCGATAAATGAGAGATTTAAGAGAACAATTCATTTCCATGAGGTGAAAATGTCAGCTCGATTGGAGCATGTCATCAAGTAGGCATCTGTAGTACATTAGCATGTTGAATCATAGACAAAAGTTACCAAACGCATGGATTCATACCAATACAAGGAAAATCTATGAGAGGAATAAACAAGCATGGCTACTAGAATACAGCGTAGATCCATGTGATAGAGGACTCAAACTTGGACATAGCTACCAGACATACAATGTAGATCTATGTCATACAGACACAAATTTGAGCATAGCCATGACCATACAAATGTGGATGCATGCTAGATATACAAAACTCCATCACAACCTGGGGAAAAGCAATGAGCACTTTAAACAAATACCCAGGGTCTTCATCTCATCTTCCACAAAGTATGATTCTATCCATGTGATTACAATGATCTGAATTTGAACATGGTAGAAACCACTCGATTACCAGACAATGATGTGAATTGTTAACAAGTGTAAGGGAGATCACCATTAATGTCAATGATTCCCAAGGTACTCTAGTACAATCTACTGAGTGTAAATAGATGTTCTGATGTCAAACACCCAATCGATTCTATCGATCAAAGGTCAATGATGTGAATCTATGTCGAGAGTGAGAGAATCTATCATTAAGGCATACAGATCTCAAGGTACTAAACATTGTTTCTAAGACTATTTCTTGGATGATTAGCTGATGTCAACAGGGATAGTCTCGTCGAAGGAGGGCCATTATGAGTCCCACATCGACGACACGAAACTCGGAAGATATTTCTGGAATGATGTGCATGTAGTAACCATATGACTAACTCAAATATACTGACACAAAGACTGTGTGGACTGCAGAGGAGACACTTCTTCATATCCCCTTTGAACATTGGGTGGCACGACAAAAGACTTGGCAGCATGCCTAGAAAGGACAGACACACAATGCGATAGTGGACAATGCATTCTTTTAAAAGACTCAAAGGAGTGACATGACTCATGAAAGTGGATCGTCACAGAGATCAAATAAATACCCAATTGACTGACATGATTATGTAGACAAGTGCCATGTTCAAAGGTAACGACAAACAACTGCCATTATTTGCAAAATGATTCCCTTCCCATTTCTCCCATCATGATCGATGACTTCCACTTTTCAGTTTTATGAGTTCAAAGAGGGTAACAAACACTCGGTATAGCTTGTCGGAAGACAAGTCCAGAATCATATGTTTTATGAACCTAAGAGAGGAGGGGTTCAATCCCAAAATGGGTCTCTCAATGTTTATTTGAACGAATCCACTGAAAGGAAACTCAGTATCGTTCATGTTTAGAGAGTCTGAACGAATACAGAAGAAGACTCCAAAGGGTCCCTTTTCGTATGATTTAGTCTCTAAGGCCCGAAAAAGTATAAAATCATATCTTAGAGAACACTTCCATTCATGATTGGCTGGAGTGTTCCTTTTTCGTAAATAGTCCTATCCGAACCAAAAAAGAGATAACCTATCGTCGGAAGGATGACTCTTCAAATGCTTTTACAAGTATGAAAGAGACAAGTACTTGACAATCTTTTCATATTTAAGGAGCCTAAAAAGAGTTTAAAGAGGACTCCATGAGGTTTCTTTACATAATGTCACTTTTAACGAGCCTGGAAAGATTCAGAAACAGACTTGATGATCTTTTCATGTTTTAAGGAGTCTAAAAAAGATGTGAAAAGAAAACTCCATGATGTTTCTTTGCACAATGTCAAATTTTACGAGCCTGGAAAGATTTAGAAACAAACTTGGACCTTTGATACTAGGTTTAGAGAGCGTGGTCAAAGTGTCACAATAAACGCTCATCGACCTTTTCCATTTTATGAAAGTACGAAAAATCCATAAACAAACTTTCAAAGCTTCTTGCTAGAGTTCTCCTATCCTGCAATAGTCTCAGAAACAAGTGTTAAATGCATTTACAACTAGCATTAGGGATTATGACAAATAAATTTTTACCAAAATATGATTTTACATCAAAACTATAGTGAGTCAGACCCAAAAATGTCTATATAAGTCAAGTAAATAGTAAAAAATCAAACAATTTCACTATTTACCTATAGCAGAGAGTACTTGGAGTATTTTCTTAGTCAGATCTTCCACAGCTGATACCAGGAGCTTCCACCATCTGTTTTCAGCATCGTTAGTTGTAGGTAATAGCTAAGACCCTTATCTTTCATTTTCAGCTAACAAATCTAGCATTTGGGGATATTACTATGCACGCACCCTCTAGGTGTATTGCGAGTGGTGCCTTCTTGAAAATCCTAGTGAGAGACCTGACTTTTGAACTCCTCCTATCATTTTAAGTGTGCTTTCTTTGACCTATGGCTTGTGTAGGGAAATTCTTTTTGGTGTGTTTTCTAGATTTTCAGACCCTAGGTTAGTTAGGAAATGTACAAACTAGATGAGTTAAGATACTCCAGAAGAGTATGGGGCTTGCCACCTAATTTTATTCCAGGTTCAGGAGAAAATCCTATGGAAGCTATCGACCAAGGAGCTGCTACCACCTCCCAAGTGGGAGATAATGTGGTTGTAGAAAGTGGAGTACCATATTCTTCACACCCTCCTCCCTTGGTCCAATAGCCGTCTCGGGGAGATTCCTCGTTCCATTCTCCCATGGAAGGATGTGTTGATGATACTGCTCACCCATATTTTGGTCCCAATGCTCCATTTTGGGACACCCCTATAGGTCAGGCCATTGATTCATTTGGAACCCATGGAATCTCTTCTGAAGTTGAAGAAAAATGTAGGCAATACCATGCTTCCATTCTCCATGCAAAAGAGATTGATAAGTAAATTGATGACATTTTAGGCCTAACACTACCAAGGTCCACATCTGTTCCTAGGGGATATCGTTCACTTGCTAAATCTATGAGACCCATTGAACCAATTATAGATCATCCATTGACAACCCGCAAACTAGGTCAAGATACCACCCCTACCACCTCTCATGTTATTTCTATACCTAATCTTCCCAGGTCTTCTCTATTTGAGATTCAATCTTCAATTCCTGTTTCTTCTACACCTTCTAGTGTTGGGGGGAAACCCCCAACACGAACTACATAATCTAACATCAAAATTGTTACTAGTCAAGGGTAGACCTCTAAAATAGAACCATCTATAGTTTATGTCCCTCCCACCCATTCTAATGTGGTTAATCCCCCATCCAGTTCAGGTCAACCCTCTAGGGCCCAACCTGTAACCATTCAATATTCTGGAGGTTATGGTTATCCAATACCTGTAAGTAATATTAATTATCCACCCAATTCTACAATAATTCCATACCCTAGTAACACTTTTACACCGTGGGGTCAACCAAACTGGTCTTACATGCCAGCCATGGGAGCAATATCTATACATACTGCGGGAGGTACTGAAGGACCCCCTTATGGAGGTCCTCCCCATGGGGGGCCTAATGGTCCTGGAGGATTTGGTAAATTTCCTCCTTATCATCCTGGTGGCCCTAGTGGTCCTAGGGAACCTGGTGTATTTCCTCCTTCTAGACCTAGAGGGTATGGTGGCCCTCCTCCTAGTGGTTCCGGTGGCTTTGGAGGTTTACCTCCTCTTGGTGGTCACAAAGGGTCTGGTCGTCCGCCTCTTGGTGGTTCTGGTGGTTCTGGTGGTCCTGGTGGTCCTAGTGGTCTTGGTGGTCCTTGTGGTCCCAATAGCCCTAATGGTCCTCCTCCTAGAGGCCCTGGTGGTCCTAGCGGTCCTAATCCTGAAAATCAACCCCCTGTGGGCGGATATTCCGGTAGTTCTTTGTCATAGCAACTTGTTTATCAGTCCACTTATGGTTCTACTAGTAATTATATGCCATATCAATATTACCAGTATGTTCAGCCCAACCGATAGTTACCTTTCCTAGAAACTTTGGACTTACTTGATTTGTCCAAGTTGATTAATGACCCCATTCGACACAATCCCTCATGGCCTCCCATTCTGGTAAAGTTACCATCGAAAATCCTAAAATTTGATGGGAAACAAGGAGATGATCCAAAGAACCATGTGATGGCATTCCATTTGTGGTGTTCTTCAAATTCCCTCATGGATGACTCCGTTCGGTTACAAATCTTTCAGTGAACTTTGACCGGTACGGCTACGAAGTGGTACATTGAACTCCCACAACATTCGTTTGTGGATTTTTGCTCGCTAGCAACCACGTTTCTTACACACTTTTATCTCCCTATTCGTTATGAAATGGGTACTGATATTTTAACCTCTCTGCAACAGAACACCTCCACCCATGTATCCGATCATATTCATGAGTGGAGAAGGTAGAGAAGGATTATTAAGGCCCCTATTCCAGATCAGTTACTAGCTGATTGGTTCACCAAATCCTCATTGCCTCTTATTGCCCGAGATGTGGTTATGGGCGATGTAGTTACTGAAGAGTAGGCTATTATTCGGGCTTAGTACCTAGACTTGGTTTATTCCCAATCCGACACTCTTTATGACCTGATCCCTGAAGCTCCTCGCCCCAGCACCGATCCTACTAAGACACTAGAAGAAGTACCTGTTGATGGGATTGTTGGTTCAATCCAGTCCCCATCAATGGAGAAACCTTCCAAGCAAACCCAAACTTCCCCATCTACTCCTTCAACTCCTAAGGTTTCCACCGAGGTCAATACCATTCAAAGTACTCAAACCTCGAGCAATAAAAAGAAAGGTAGAAATCGAAATAAAAAACCTGGAAACCAGCCGGAGACTCCATGACCAACCAATGGTGATAACGACAAAGGAAAAATAAAAGTGAAATATCCCTGTCTACTATGTGGTGGTGACCATTTTTCAAAGGAGTGTCCTCGTCGGGATGAAATCTCCCAATTTTTGAAGTCCAATCCCACACCTAGATTACTTATGGATCCTTTTCCCTCTCAACAACAACTGATAGAACACATGTCTAATCAGGGTAATTCCAATTCGTCAGAGGAAATTCATATGATGTTCTCAGATACCATCCATCTACAAACTCGAAGTCAGAATTATGATAAACCTACGGATATAAATGAAGATCATTCCTCTTCAGGGAAAGCCCCTTCTACTAGTTCTCCTGAGTCCTCGTAAACTTTTCCCTTGTCTATCGACAAGCCTACTCTCGACATGATTCTCTGCCCACCTAAGAGTACTCTTTCGAAAGTAATATTTAATCCCAATGCCCGAGCTGCTCAATTTTATAATGTGGTTGAATATCTTGCTCACGAACCTTGTGCAATGTCTACCCTAGAAGTGCTCCAAAGTTTCCCTACACAGTGCAAAAACCTGTTAATGGCATTAGGAGATTTAGACTCGGATAACACCAACTTGATTCATTTTAATGTTGAGAACTATAATCCTAGGTTACCACACAAACTTGATTTTCAAGTCGTTACGAAAGTAGTTGGAAAGAAAGTTTTTCGAACGATCCTAGATGAAGGAGCTTCAACCTCCGTGTTGTCTCTGTCTTGTTGGAAATCCGTTGGCTCTCCCAAGCTTGTAACATCACCTACAACCCTTAAAGCCTTTGAAGGATGGGGTTTCCAGCCCCACGGTCTCATATCAGCCCTTGCGGTCGAGCTAGGGGGAAACGCCATTTCCATTCAAGTAGAAGTGGTAGATGCCCATTTAGATTACAATCTCCTTCTAGGATGAAATTGGTTCTATGCTATGACTGCTGTTGCTTCAATGGTATTCCGAACTGTCCAATTTCCACATCTGGGGAGAATCATTACTATTGACCAGCTTGATTTCTGCAAGTCGGATATTACTACCTCCATGGCTAAAAACATCCCCATGTTAGGCCATTCCCCTTCTCCTTACCAGTTGATTGGGGTAAGCATGTTGAAGGATTCATCCCTCATGGGATTTTTTCCATCCACTCCTCCTAGCATGGATTCCGCGTCAGTCAATATGATCGCCTCATTTGATTATGAGCCTAAGGGGCACTATGTTGTTGAGTCCACCTTGTTAAGTACAGACGAAGCTATGTATGATGCCATTCAAACCTCTTCCAATGATCACACTGATGATCTTCATCTAGTGGCCTTGGATCCTTACCATTTACCATATTGGTTAGAACCTTCTCTTCGCACTCTAGATTATCTCTTTGAGAATTTTCCTTCTGACAAGTCCATTATTGAGATCATGAGCATGGATGAGTCCATTTGGAAGGATCACCATCATAGATCCATGTTCCTCCCCAACACCGATTTGGTTAACCATGATTTTTCTTCCTTGTTTCCTACTAATATTGTCAACATTCCCCAAAGTCCTATATTGTTGCAACATACATATTCTGAAGGAAACCTTTGTAACATTACTTAGACGAACCCAATTGACATATCATCCAAGCTTGATGTTATTGAGCATGTTCATGTTGGGCAGAAATTCTCCGCAAATGAATCTGAAGCACATAAGACACTTTTTAAATAATTTCATGATATTTTTTCCTGGTCCTACAAAGAGATGCTGGGGATCGACCCTTCCATCATGGTCCACAAGATTAAAAATTATCCCTCGACAAAACCTGTCAGGAAAAAACTTAGGCAAGTCCATCCTCAGAAGGTAGTAGCTATAAAAGATGAAATTGAGAAACTTCTGAAAGCTGGGTTTATTTATCCTGTACCCCTGACAGAATGGGTATCAAACATTGTCCCTGTCAATAAAAAGCAGGGCACCATTAGAGTCTGTATCGACTTTAGGGATCTGAATAAAGCTTGTCCCAAGGACAAATTTCCTACTCCACATATCGATCAGATTATTGACAACTATGCTGGAAGTTTCATCTTTTCATTCATGGATGGCTTCTCCAGCTATAATCATATTGAGATATTACCCTCCAATCAGCATAAGACGACATTTATTTTCCCATGGGGAACATTGTCATATAAGAAGTTACCGTTTGGCATGAAAAATGTTGGAGCTACATTCCACCATGCGATGTCCTATGCATTTCATGATGTCAAACACATTGTTGAACCATAACTTGATGACCTCCCTACTCATTCACAGTGATGGGAGGACCACCCTGGTCATCTTAGAGAGATATTCCTGAGATGCTGTCATTATAATATACGGCTCAACCCACATAAATGTGTTTTTTCATTGAGATGGGACATCTGCTAGGTTTTGTGGTATCCAAAGATGGCATCCAGAAAGATCCTTTAAAAATTTCCGCCATTCTTGATCTATCAGCCCCAACTAATATCTTTGAAATCCAAAGTTTGAAGGGGAATGAAAAATTCCTCCGCTGTTTCGTGTGCAATTTTGCAGAGAAAATGCATGGTTATATGCATCTCCTTAAGAAGAACACTCCATTCTTTTGGGATGACCAGGCCCAACGCGCCTTTGATAATCTTAAACAAGCTCTGACTCATTCACCCATGATACACCCCCTTGATTATTCAAAAGACTTTCTCTTGTATATTACTGCCTCTGCTACTACCATCGCTATGGTTTTAGCACAGGACAATATCCATGGTCAGGAGAACATGATTTATTATGCTAGTAAGAATCTCCTGGATTCTGAAACCCGTTATTCACATGTGGAAAAGTTAGCATTGGCCACAGTCATTGCTGTAAAAAAATTTCATCATTACATTCTTCTCCACACTACCACCGTATTGCCAGACCGGAACCCAATGTACTACATCTTGACTCATCAGGTGCTCGGGGGAAAGTACTCCCATTGGATTGTTATCCTTTAGGAGTTCAATATAGAGTTTGCTAAGGCTACGTCAAAGAAATCCTTGGTCTTTGCAGAGCTTATGTGTGATCTTCCTTGTGCTTCGACGAAATCTAAGCCTAGTGATTCATTTCCAGATGAATTCCTATTCCTGATAAGCACTATTGATCCTTGGTATGGAGGTTTTCTTATATATCTCCAGACACAACATTTTCAAATGCATTTATCCCATGATGATCACCATTGTATCCGTCACCACGTGAAATACTATCTCATCCTGAATGATGCTTTGTATAGACATGGGATTGACTCTATTCTTTGGCGATGCCTCACTCATGAGGAGGCTGAACTTGTGTTGAATGATTTCCATTCTGGAGCATGTGGAGGTCATTTATCTGGGATGGCTACAACCCAGAAAATCCTTCACGTTGGCTATTTCTGTCCTTCGATCTTCAAATATTGTCATGAGGTTGTTAAGAAATTCCCACCTTATTAATGCTTCTATCCTAGAAAGCGCACCCATCCTACTTCACTACACCCCATCATTGCTATTGGCCCATTCGCCAAATGGGGGATTGACTTCATGCATTGTAATCCTACCTTACTCAGGGGGCATGGTTACATCATCGTAGCTGTGGATTATTTTACTAAATGGGCCGAGGACATGCCTACATATGCAAAAGATGGTAATACTGTCGCCCTCTTCTTGTTCAATCATATCATATCTATATTTGGAGTTCCACAGTCCATCGTTACTGATCACGGATCCCATTTCCGTAATCATATGATGGAGAAAATGAGTGCCAAGCTAGGGTTTCACCATGAAAACTCTACACCATATTATCCACAAGCTAATGGTTAGGTAGAGGCCATTAACAAATTTTTGAAAACTATGCTTCGTTGGATGGTTGGAGATTATAAATCCAACTTGCACCACGTTGTTTTCTCCGCCCTTTGGGCTTATTGGAATTCTATGAAAATAGCTACTGATTTCATGCCATTCTAGCTTGTCTATGGACTTGAAGCTGTCTTACCCATCCAATGTCAGATTCCATCTTTACAACTTGTCGTCAAAATTCTCCCAGACACTTTCGCAGAGGAAGAAATATTTTTATACTTGAATAACCTTGACGAGACTCGTAGAGATGCTACATTGGCTAATGAGTCCCATAAAAAACACATCAAGGTGCAGTATGAAAAATCCATCCAGCGTCGTGTCTTTAACGAGGGTGACCTAGTCTTGACTTATGACTAGAGATACGACAAACTAGGGAAGGGAAAGTTCGAGTCCATGTGGTACAGACCTTTCTTTATTTCCAAAGTTTTAGAGAAAGGATCTTACGAGCTCATTTATTATGATGGGATCCCTTTGGGGAAACCTCGCAATGGGTTGTACGTGAAAAGGTACTATGCCTATGTTTTCTTGGGTAGTATCTTGTATATATGTATATTGATTGGCTTTCAGTGTGATTTTAGTATTTTCAAGATGGTTTTGAGATTCATGTCCACATCTGTTTATACCATGTTTTGGTCATACAGATGGCTTTCTACAGTTTCACTGATGGCGCTTGCCACCACAGCTTGAATCTCACCTCAGTTGTTTGGGTTCTCTATTCCCTGGATGAAGATTTGGTCAGTTCAAGAGTGGTTTGTATAGGTCCTGCTACTAATAACATCACCAAGTATGAAGCAGTCATTGGTCTTCTGATTGAAGCTACCTCCCAGGATGTTCATGATCTAGTATTCTTGTTGGAATCGTAGCTCATGGTTCGGCATTTGAACCATGTCTACACCATTAGGAACCTCGTACTCCTATGCCTATTCTGGAGAGTGCGTTTATTAGAAAGATCATTCAAAACTATTACTTATAGGCATATCCTTATGGAACATAATGTAGTCGCTGACTCATTGGCTAACTACATCCTAGACTAGCATATTTCCCATTCATGACTATAAATCAAACATGGTCCATTGTAAATAAACATTTAGAGACACGTAAAACTCATAGAAAAGGCATTTTCCATTTGAAACATATAAACATCATGTAAAATTCTGTATATATATATATATATATGAAAAACTTTTCAAAAAATAAGTCCCGAAATCTCCTCTGAAGCATGTAGGCTTTTAGGAAAAATCATCATACAAAATCCTAAAGCTATCATCTTTTAATACGTATCTCATACACTAGTGGTGCTCATGATAGCACATCACTACTTGAGCTATCCTACATAGCATCCTACTGAATCAGCCCTATAGTCCCACTGTGGATCTCTGATATCTCATTGGGAGATCATCTATGTCAGCATCTGGGATGTCTAGATTCAACCTCTCCAGGTTCTCCTCCAGCTCCCTGGTGATATCATCACCCTGTGGTACAAAGTGAGCTCATGCTCACCTATCCAATGGAGATGCTCCTCCAGGTCATGCTGCTCCAACATCTGCATGACAATATATAGGTCTCGTCACTTAACATAAAAAATAAAAAACATAAAAACATTTCATCCATTTTAGGGTTTCTTGCTTCTTGCCAATGTCGCCCCACTGTCCACCAGGTGGGAGTGGTAGTTCAGGATCTCCTATGAAGTCTGTGCCTACGTAAGCATAGTCCTCAACCATGAGGATCTGATCCTGTAGCCATCTGAAGTACAGATCACCGAACTTCACCCTTCCCCTACCCGCTCTTGTGTGAGCCATGACCTGGACCCACCTCAGCATATGGGGTCCTGTGCTCTCAAACTCTGGAAGGTCACCTGTTTCCTTATCTGTGGAACCTGCTCAAAGAAGAAGCAAGATAATATGGAACCAAAGCTGAACTGCTTCAGCTCTCCTTGTTGACACTTAGTCAGTTGATCCTTGAAGATTGGAAGCATTGCTTCTACCTAGTTGAACACCGTGGGTGCCATGGCCTCTATGGCATATACCATGTGTGCCCTGGAAGCCTGGTGCACACCCTAACTTCTGGATACCCTGTGCATAGTAAAAAAGACGGTCTGTAGAGCCCTATCTATCACTACCTTGATGGGGATCTTCTTCCCCGATGTACCTGTTCCTGGTGCACAGTGTCGATCTATAAGCTCTCTGGTAGTAATGTCCCTGCCACGGGAACCTGTCAATGAGATGGGGGCACCCCATCTCGATAGACCAGTCAAGAAATAGATATCCTCTACCTCCACTGTAAGTAAATGTGCCCCCACCTCGAAGTACTGCTGCTCTGGATTCCACATTTGCAGTATGTGTTCCAATAGCCGTTTGTGCGACACCATGCTTGGGGTCCTAAAAAAATTCAAGAGATCACAGTCCCGTAATGCAGAAATATAGCCCACATTTCTCTCAGTAGCAGCATCCTCATTGTTATAAGTTCTTTCATCACCATGTTTTCAGTGATCTAGACCTGCCAAAAACCACAATGGTATGCATTAGAATCATCCTTAAATCATTAACAATCAAAAGAATGAAGTTATTTTTCCCATACTATTTGTTTAACTTATCCATGGTCGGCACCACCTGTGCACTGTTGGAGACAGGCGGTGGCACCGCCTGTCCACTGTATTATTGGTGCGGTTCTAGGGTGGAACCGCATATCTTGCAAGGGGTGGCCACGGTGCCTACATTTTGAGTTTTAGGGCTCACGATATGGGCCCAAAACCCCACCAAACCTCAAAATGGATGCTATGAAATGAAATATAAGGGTATTATCTATTACCTACAACTGACGATGCTGAAAACGGATGGTGGAAGCTCCTGGTATAAGCTGTGGAAAATATGACTAAGAAAATACTCCAAGTGCTCTCTGCTAGAGGTAAATAGTGAAATGGTTTGAGTTTTTACTATTTACTTGACTTACATAGACATTTTTGGGTCTGACTCGCTATATTTTTGATGTAAAATCATATTTTGGTCAAAATCTATCTGTTGTAATCCCCAATGCTAGTTGTAAATGCATTTAACACTTGTTTCTGAGACTATTACAGGATAGGAGAACTCTAGCAAAAAGCTTTGAAAGTTTGTTTATGGTTTTTTCATACTTTCATAAAACAGAAAAGGTCAATTAGCATTTATTATGACACTTTGATCATGCTCTCTAAACCTAGTATCAAAGGTCTGAGTTTGTTTCCAAATCTTTCCAGGCTCGTAAAATTTGACATTGTGCAAAGAAACATCATGGAGTCTTCTTTTCACATCTTTTTCAGACTCCTTAAAACACAAAAACATCATCGAGTCCATTTCTGAATCTTTCCAGGCTTGTAAAAAGTGACATTGTGTAAATAAACCTCATGGAGTCTTCTTTAAACTCCTTTTAGGCTCCTTAAATACAAAAAGATTGTCGAGTACTCATCTCCTTCATACTCGTAAAAGTATTTGAAGAGTTGTGCTTCCGACGGTAGGTTATCTCTTTTTCAGTTTGGATAGGACTATTTACGAAAAAGGAACACTCCAGCCAATCATGACTGGAAGAGTTCTCTAAGGTATGATTTTATACTTTTTTGGGCCTTAGAGACTAAATCATACAAAAAAGGACACTTTGGAGTTTTCTTCCGTATTCATTCATACTCTTTAAACATGAACGATACCAATTTTCCTTTCAGTGGACTCGTTAAATTAAACATTGAGAGACCTATTTTTGGATTGAACCCCTCCTCTCTCAGGTTCGTAAAACATATGATTCTAGACTTTTCTTTCAACAAGCTATACCGAGTGTTTGTTACCCTCTTTGAACTCGTAAAAGAGAAAAGAGGCACTCATCGATCATGATGGGGGAAATGGGAAGGGAATCATTTTGCAAATAATGGCAGTTGTTTGTCATTACCTTTGAACATGGAACTTGTCTGCACAATCATGTTATCCAATTGGGTATTCAACTGATCTCCATGAGTCATGTCACTCCTTTGAGTCTTTCAAAAGAATACATTGTACACCATCGCATTTTGTGTATGTCTCATCTAGTCATGTTGCCAAGTCTTTTGTCCTGCCACTTGATGTTCAAAGGGGATCTGAAGAAGTGTCTCCTTTGAAGTCCACACATCTTTTGTGTTAGTATCTTTGAGTCAATCATATGGTTACTACATGCACATCATTCCAGAACTATGTTTTAATTTTTGTGTCATCGATGTGGGACTCATCATGGCCCTCCTTCAACGAGACTATCACCGTCGACATCAACTAATCATTCAGAAAATAGTCTTAGAAACAATGTTTAGTACCTTGAGATTTGTATGCCTTAGTAACACATTCTCTTGCTCTCAACATAGGTTCACATCATTGACCTTTGATCGATATAATCTACTAGGTGTTCAACATCAGGACATCTATTCACACTCAGTAGATTGTACTAGAGTACCTTGGGAATCATTCACATTAATGGGGATCTCCTTCGCACTTGTTAATGGTTCACATCATTGGCTGGTAATCGATTGGTTTCTACCATGTTCAACTTCAAATCATTGTAATCACATGGATAGAATCATACTTTATGGAAGATGAGACAAAGACCCTGGGTATTTGTCTAAAGTGCTCATTGCCTTTCCCTAGGTTGCGATGGAGTTTTGTATATCTAGCATGGATCCACATTTGTATGGTCGTGGCTATGCTCAAATTTGTGTCTGTATGACACAAATCTACATTGTATGTCTCGTAGCTATGTCTAAGTTTGAGTCCTCTATCACATGGATCTATGCTGCATTCTAGTAGCCATGCTTATTTATTCCTCTCATGGATCTGCCTTGTAATGGTCTATAGCCATGAGTTTCATTACTTGTGTCTATGAGTCAACATACTAACATACTACAGATTCCTACTTGAGGACATGCTCCAATCAAGACGATATTTTCACCTCATGGCAACGAATTGTTCTCTCAAAGCTCTCATTTATCATATCCCTCTAAGACTCATGCTTTGGGGGGCATCCTGTTATACCAAAATCCTGTCACCATCATGTGATAAGACATTTGACATACCTACTTTCCCTAAATCCCAGCTTCTGGAGTGGAAACTCATATCATTTGTCAATATTTTCATACAAATTCCCAGCTTCGTGCTTGACCCTTTATCCATATGCGGTATCCTTGTTCGCACCACCCATACTCTGTTTCCCACAAGCATTGATATCGCTTATGGCCCTTATTCCATAAGCGGTTATTACTAGAACCACTCTGTCACTGAAATAGAAACATGGTACCCTAGGTAAAAAGGGGAAAAGAGAAGCTTCTCGAGGCTTCTAGATGATAAGCCTTGAGATATCCCTTATCCCTACTGTTGTGTGTCTGTTGAGCTTGAGATCCCCCATCCTAGGATCTTGGAGGCCACCTCACCCACAAATCTCTCAACCTACCCTATCCATCTAGCCTTATAAATACAAGCTTATGGCCATGGTTAAGGGGGAGAACTCTTAAGGCATTGTTATTCTGTTGGATTGATTACTTGGTCCATATCATTGGAGAGCATAGAGAGAGCTAGAGTCAGAGCTTATGGGAATGAGAATGCTTGGTTTCATGGGGATGCATGTCATCACTAAGGCTTGGTTGTAAACTTCTTCATATTTCTTTAATGCAAGTTGATTTCTGTCCCACATATATTGTTGATGTTTGATTTCATATATATGTTGTTAGATTCCTTAGTCACTAACATAGATTGGCAGATTATATTCTAGTTGCTTTGATCTATTTCATGTTGATATTATTGTGGGTATAGAGGGTGACTATCAAAGCATTGTATTCCAAGTATCTACGACGTCTATGGAGAGTATTCAACCTATGTCTTCTATTTGTTCTGGATCTGAACCATTCAGACCAGTCGAACACCTTGCTATCCGCAAGAGGTGAAATATTCCAGCTAATAGAGATATTTGAGTTATATTGTTGGATGGTTGTTTCTTCCACCTGGTTCTTCATCACTCCACTTTTTGGATGGAATTATAATGTATTCCGGCCATCATATCACCCCTCTGACCTCACACATTAGGGGGAATCTGTTATTGCTGATTTTACCACACATGGTAGATCACATATTTATGGCCTTCCCTGTCCCTCTACAGACTCTTTGGACCCCATGGACCATTTTTGTACCTTTGATGTTTCTAGGATCATCCCCAAAAACATGCATTATTTTCCATATGTGACTTTTAAACCCATTCTTGCGTATATACACGGATATGACCCTTAAAGCTATGTACATCGGGATGTGTGTAAAAGGACAAATAGTTTTGGAGTTTTCCTTGATGTGGATCTGAGTCACTTGTCTCTTGGGCTTCCATATGCCTTGAGATTGCTCGGATTTGACCTTCCATTACCCCGTTGAAGCACTATATAAGGAACACTTTGGATACATTGAAAGGGGATAAATTGAAAAGCAAGAAAACTATAGTCCATTGTTTCCGAAGCTTGATGATACTTGATTCCACATCCCTTTGTCCCTCGGAGCACTTTATGTTCTTCCCAAGCTTGCCCTTGCTTGTGAGCTTGCTATCTAGAGATGGAGGATTGAGGTGGTGGAGGTCTAGGTGGAGGACTCAGTTTCTTTGGTTTGCAAACATGCTGATAGAGGTTGTCATTCTTGTAATCTCTTATTTATATTAATACAAATATATTTTTATGTCCAATGATGTGCATTTAAATGAATATTGATTCCATGGATGCTTTTAATTGCTTATACATCATTGATTATATATGCTAGAGTAGGTCTAACACAATTATATAGCATGCTTGTCTTGTTTGCTGATTGTTGAGAGAGAAAATTGTTAACACAAGTGGAATTGGAAAAGATAAACAGGGATCTACATCAACCATATGGAATAAGCTATGTTTTGAGATCCTTTAGTGTTAGATTTTTTATTTCTCTTGCATATGGGAAGGGATTGATTTATGCGGTTACTCTGTATGTTGTGGCACCCCAAGCCATAGGAATTTTTCTCTGTAACACTTAGCTTTGTGTGCCAGGCCCTTTTGTTATCTTACAATAGCTTCTTAATGATTCCTACTAGGATTTTGTTGGAAAATTCAGCCAACCCATTACCCTATGGGTAATATGTAGTAGAATGATTTAGCTTAATGTGATACTAAGTACAAAAGCTTATCATTTTCTTGGACTTGAAGGCATGAGCATTATCTGTTACAATTCTTATAGGACAACCAAACATGGACAAACTATTCTCCTCAAGGAAACCCATTATCACCACATTTGTGGCTCTTCTCATAGGGATTGCTTCAATCCACTTGGTGAAATATTCAGTTGGTGTCAGGATCCATCTGTGTTGTCCAAAGGATTTGGGATTTATTTCCCCAATGAAGTTGAGTCTCGACTACTTAAAGGGTGCTTCTACTGATATGGAATTCAGAAGGAGTGGGACCACCTTTATTTTTCCATCAAATATCTGGCACTGGTGATATGTAGTAGTTTCCTTGTAGCAATTTGAGAACATTGAAGACCAATAGAAACCAGCTATCAAAATCTTGTTGGTAGTCACCTTCCATGAGTGGTGTCCACCATAGTCTCCCTTGTAAAATTATGTCATTGTCTATTTAGCTTCATTCTCCAAGAGGCATTTTAGTAGAACACCACTAGGGTCTTTCCAATAGAGGTATTTGTTCAAAATATAGAACTTAGTAGAATTTAGTTTTACTCATCTAGCTCTTATCTTTCTCAATCCTGTAGGAGCCTGTAAATTTTTCAATAAATATACAATATCAAAATACCAAGGGGATACATAGAAATAAGGCATTACCTGTACCTCTGCATCAAGCTGATTGGAATGACTGGTTAGGAAATTCAGCTCTAAGGCTTCACAATTTGAGTTGGTCATCATATTTTCAATCCCATGCCCTTTGATCAACTTGGTGGGATTGATTTCAATGTCATACTCTAATAACACAGCAATCCACTCTATCCTCTTTCCTTCTGGGTCTGGCTATGTGAGGATGTCCTTCACTACACTACCGGGAACATAGGCAATGGTGTGTGACTGAAGAATGTAAACCCTAAAATATTTTAAAGACTTTACTAAATCATATTCCTATTTCTCCATGATATAATACTTCAATTCCCCATCCCTCAACACCTTACTCAAAAAGGATATAGGTTTCTCAACACCTTGACTATTCTTCTGTAACAATACTCCAGCAATGGTGTGGTTAGAAGCATAAGAAAAAAATCAAAAAATATTTGGTAAATTATGGGCTTACTGTTAGAATAGTAATCCAACTCATTAGTCCCTAATTACACTACTTAGTCAATTTTATTGCTTTTTAAGCCTTAATACACTATGTGGTGGACTAAGGGTGCTTAGTTGGACAAATGCCAAGTAAAATTGGGGATTTCACACCCACATGAGAAATATAGCTTAGTAAACTAGCCACATGTGTTCCCTCATCATTGCTTCTGTTCTACCATTCATTGAATGTGGACATCTTGGTTGACTTAGAGCGCTAGAGGTGGATTTTGTCCATTTTTGGCTTGATTTGGTGCATTAAATGTCACCTTGAGACTCTAAACCACCCATATTTCCACACCCACATATTCTAAGGTGTAATTAATGACCCACATTACTTCATCCACATTGATTCAGCAATTCATGGTTGTTTGGGATGATTTGGGGCATGATTGTCCCACCTAGGGGGGTTTGATGCCAATTTGTCAATTTTGACTTGTATGCTCACATTGGGCTTCCAAATCGTCACAAAACTCCTATGTTGTAATATATACCTGATAATAACATGTTTCAATGTTAGACATTTAAAAATTATCTTGTTTCTATTCACATTGTGTGTGTAATTTACTTCTTAATCGATGGTTTTTGCTAGTTTATGCACCAAATTTGATTTGTGAGCTTCCCTAACACTCCTATGTTCTCATGTGGATCAAATTTCTCACATGGTATCAGATACTATTGGATATTTTTGAGTTATAGATCAATTAAGAGTGATTTGAGCTGCATTTTTAGTGGAGTTCCAAATAAAATCGAATTGTGTTTTTGCATAACATTCAACAATTTCTTCATCATCAACATAGGAAGAAATGGAGGCTACCAAAATCTTGATAACACCTTTAAAAATATTCTATTGGAAGGAAGATATGGTGATTCAATTGAGATCCAAAGGGCTTTACAAAGTTACCATGGGCACTGAGGTAGAACCAAACTCTCTTGTTGAGAAAGCCAAGTACATCAACATATTGGATGAGGCATATGGATTGTTGTTTCCGAGCATCTCAAGAGAGATATTGTTCCACATTGACAGTTTAAGAACACTAAATGAGGTCTAGGTAAAACTAGAGACATTGTTTGGGAAAACTAATGAACTACATGGTCACCAGCTTGAGAATGAGCTTATCAGCTTGAGCCTAGCCCACTATGACACTATCCAAGAATTCTTCACCAAGTTTAAGTCACTTGTGTTGCAGTTAAAAAAATTTGGAATTGAGAAGAAATAGGACCAGTTGATCTTGTCTATACTTTCAAAGTTGGAGCCAGAGTTCTCAGTTTTTGTGAGGACATTTCACTCTAGCAAGCTTACCCTTCGAAATTGGAAAATGCCAAGTCTGGAAAAATTCCAATGGAGTCACTCACTCAAGATAAATATAAGCTTGTCCAAATGGGCATCATCAATACCAAGTATCAAGCACTAGTAATGGGAGTTTTGAATTCCTCAAAGGGAAATCCCAAACCCAAGAATTTGAAGCTGCTAGACAAGAAGAAACCAAAAAAACCCAAATCTAATGATGGAGTTTTGAATCCTCCCAAAGAGAACAAAAAGAATGGAAAATAAAAGTCCAAATGCACCTATTGCTACTAGGGATGGAATCTAGAAATCCCATGTATGAAAAATAACATAGACACCATGGCGTAGCTACTGGAGAAGAACAACATTCTAGTACCTGACAATGCAAGGAAGAAGGATGGAAACTCCAGTTCAAATGAAATCAAGGAGAAATGTCATGCTTTGGTAGAAGGTACCTATAACTCTTCATATTTTTTCGTTGATTCGGGGGATTCCAGGCACATGGTATCCAAGAGAGACCTTTTCTCCTCCATGATTTTGAATGTTGGCCCAATAGTTCAAATGGGAGATGATTCAGAACTCCAGACCAGGGGGATTGGAAGGATTGAATTAGAGCATGGCTACTTTAGTGATGTATTGTATGTACCATACCTTGCAAAAAATTTGTTGTTATTCTATCAAATGACCCATACAGAAGAGCCAAAGAGAGTGACCTTCACTTCATACATGGTAGAGATTACAAAAATTTAAACATACCAAGTCATTGCAATTGGGTATGCAAATCATCATGAGAGGATGTAGACGTTTTCGAACTTCCTCCCCACTTTGAATGACCAAGCACTTCTCTCACATAGAAATGTAGTTTCCAAGATATGGCATGAGATGTTTGGTCACATGAATTACTAGTACCTCCAAGCACTATAGAGAGATAAGATGCTGGAAGGACTTCCACAAATCAGATCATCAAATGGAGCATGCATTGGGTGTGTAGTTGGGAAGCATCATGAACAGAGCTATGAGAAGGGGAAGGAAAGGAGAGAAACAAAACCACTTGGTTTGGTGCATTCAGACTTGATTGGTCCATTCCCCACTCCATCATATGGTGGATAAATGTATGTGCTTACATTCATATATGATTACTCTCGATTTTGTTGGGTGTACTTCCTCAAATTGAAGTCTGAGGTATTTGAACACTTGAAGATTTGGAAGGAATTGGTAGAAAATCAGAGTGGGAATAATATTAAGGTCCTTAAGATTGATAATGGGAAGGAGTATGTGAAAAATTACCTACATCACCTTTGTGAGGAGTGTGGCATCCAAATGGAACACTCAACTCCATACACACCACAACAAAATGGTGTGGCCAAGAGGAAGAATAGATCTCTCAAGGAGATGGCCACTTGCATGATAGAATCAAGAGATATTAGTCCCAACCTATGGGCTAAATCCATTAGTTGTGCTTCTCACATACAAAACAGAGCCTTTAAAAAATTAGTAAAAGGAATGACACCTTACGAGGCATGGTTTAGTCAAAAGCCAAATGTCTCAAATTTTAGGATATTTGGAACTAGAGCATGGGATAGAATTCCCTATGAAAAGAGGAAAGCCTTGCAACCACAAAGAAAGGAGTGCATTATGGTTGGGTATGGTGAGGATACTAAAGGCTAATATATTTTTGACACTTCCACTTGCAATAAATTTGTTGAAAGAAGTGTGAAATTTGAAGAAGAACCAATTCCAGATTTCGAGCTTTCACCGGGGGAATGCTCCTCTCCTCAACCATTCGAAGATGTAAGTGATGATACATGCTCTATTTTTTATGATATGTCTGATATAAATGTTGTTGAAAATGATATTTCTGTAGATGACTCACCATCTAGGCCCAAGTGGGCTGAAATATTTGTACAAGGTGCTAGGGATTTGGTTGGCAATCCCCATGAGCCTAGGAAGACTAGATAAAAAAACTAGTAGAGATTTCTTTGCAAGTGATAGTGATCTTGTTGAGAAATTTTATACACTTATTGGTTCTAATCCTCAGAAATATCAGAAATCTTTTAATGACCCTCGATGGAAATCAGAAATGGAATATGAATTTCAGTCCCTCCAAGAGAACAACACATGGGAATTGGTTCCCCTTCCTCCCAAGACGAAGCTTGTTCAATGCAAATGGGTTTTCCAAACCAAAATTGATGCTGATGATTCTGATATGAAACATAAGGAAATATTAGTTGCTAAGGGATATTCTTAGGTCCATGGTGTTGATTAAATAGATACCTTTGCACCGGCTGCAAAGATGGACTTAATTACACTTGTTCTAGCATTGGTAGCTATTAAAGATTGGCAAGTTCACCACACGGATGTTAAAAGTGCATTCTTGCATGGTGAGCTACAGGAGGAGATATATATGCAAAATCCTAAAGGTTTCCAAGAGGATCCTTCATTGGTATGTAGGTAGAAGAAATCATTGTATGGACTCAAGCAAGCCCCCACGGCTTGGTATGCAAAAATGGATGTTTTTTTTCTCTCTATTGGTTTCATTAGATGCAAATCATACAATAATGTGTATTTGAAAAAACATCATGGTATTTTGCAGGTCATTGTTTTTTATGTTGATGATATCCTCATTACAGGTAGCTGCACCAATTCAATTGGCTCAATTAAGTCATCTTTTCATAGTGAATTTTCCATGACCGACCTACGATTGCTATGTAGAAATTCAGGCCAGCAGTAGATTAATTTTACCCACAACAATTATCAATTGATCATGCAAAATTGCTAACAATGGAGACTGAATATGGAGCTGTAACACAAAATTATATTAACTGAGTGTACAATAGCCAACCCTGTAATAACATAGGTTGCTGAATATATAGAATACATCAAGAGATCGAATGCATAAGGAGGCATCCAAAACTAGCATAAAGCAGGCTTACCCAAAATAGGCAAATCCCCCATAGGTGTTAAAAGTTGATCCCAAATCTGTCATGAGGCTCATGAATTGGCAAGGGTGCATGGGCAAGCTAATGAGTGGTGGAATGGCGGCTCATACATGCTTTTGCATGGAGGAAAGAGTTGAGGATGAAAGGGGCAAAAAACAAGTTCACCTCACCTAGTCTTTCTTTCCTATGTGCCTTAAAACACTAAAAAAGCAGTCAATAAAGAAGAAAAAGC
>LPNX010313088.1:21363-111018 GCA_001517045.1 Pseudotsuga menziesii | reverse complement strand
GAGTAGGTGAATGGTGCCATCATGCACAAGCTCTCTGATGTAGTGCATGTGAATCTCAATGTTTCTGGTTCTCTGCTTCTGAACTGGATCTTTGCAGATTTGAATGGTACTCTAGTTATCATAGTATATGGTAGTTGAGTACTCAGGTTCGAAACCACACTCTCCAAGTAAACCCTGCAACCATAAACACTGAGTTGCTGCATTAACAACTCCTCTGTACTTAGCTTCTGTAGATGAGAGTGCAATGGCACTCTGTTTCTTGCTTGACCAGCTGATTGGCCCTTTTACAAGCATGAACACATAACCTGAAGTGGACTTTCTGTCTGTGCTATCACCTGCAGAATCACTATCAGTAAATCCAATCAAATCAAGATCAGATTTTGCCTTATAGAAGATCCCATGTGTCCTTGTTCCCTGAACAAAGTTAAGGATCCTTTTGGTTGCTTTCCAATGGATCTCATGAGGCTGATCCATGAATATAGAAGCAACACTTACTGAATAACAAATATCAGGTCGAGTATGTGTCAAATACAACAAAAATCCAATCAATTGTCTATACAGTGTATTGTTTACCATCGGTGGAGAATCATCTTCCTCCAGCTTCACTCCTGAAAGGAAAGGAGTTTTGCTTGCTTTGCAGTATTGCATTCTGAATTTGATCAGAAAATCCAAGGCATACTTGGACTGGTGCACCTTTATTCCATCTTTGGTTTGAGCAATCTCAAGCCCCAGAAATTGACTTAAGAACCCCAAATCTGTCATGGAGAAGGCTTGGTTCATAGCTCCTTTTAAGGAAGCAATCTCAGCCTGTGAGCTTCCTGTAATGAGGAGGTCATCAACATATAACACAATGATCATTAATGAACCATTAACAGACTTCAAATAGACATTTGGATATGATTTGCACCGAACAAAATTCAGAGATAGCAAGAAGTTATCTATCTTGGCATACCAAGCCCTGGGGGCTTGCTTTAGCCCATACAATGACTTTCTCAGCCTGCACACAAGAGAAGGGTTAGTAGAAAAACATTGAGGCTTCTGCATATATATATCCTCAGTGAGATCTCCATTCAGAAAGGCACATTTTACATCCATGTGATGTACCTCCCATTGCCTTGAGGCTGCAATGGCTAGAGCTAGCCTGATGGAGTCCATTTTTGCCACTGGGGCAAAGGTCTCATTGTAATCGATGCCATGAACCTGTGAGTAGCCTTTAGCTACCAATATAGCCTTGTACTTTAGTGGTGAACCATCAGCAGCAAATTTGGTCTTATAGACCCACTTACACTATACTAGTTTTCTCCCTGGAGGAAGATCCACTAGCTCCCATGTGTTGCTCTTCTGGAATGAGCTGAACTCCTCCTTCATGGAAGCTTGCCATATTGGATCTCCTGCTGCTTCTTTATATGTTTGAGGATCATACTCCACCATCAAATAGCATTTTTCAGCAAACATAGGATACTTCATGCACAGACCACTCTCAAATTGAGATCTAGTCCTCCTTGGGTCATTGGGATTCCCAACTAGCTCACCTGCTGCATGTAGTGTCTTGGCTGCCCATTTAGGCCTTGTGGGGCTGTTTGGGTCTGAAATAAACTCATCTCCATCAGACAAATCAGAATCAGCATGTTCAACAAACTCTTTACTTACTTCTTGAGGTTTAGGTGGTGAAGAGGCTTCACCAATTTCCACTTCTGCAAGGGGTTCTTCTTCATATTGAACACACATTTCAATGAAGGATTTGTTTGTGCTCAAATTTATCAAATTGTACCCTTTTGAATCTTCAGAGTATCCAACAAAAAGACACTCTTAGCTTTGGGGTTGCAAAGCCTTCCTCTTCTCTGTCGGGATTCTAGCCCATGCCTTTGAGCCAAAAATCCTGAAATGGGTCACATCTGGCTTGTCCCCACTCCATGCTTCGAAGGGAGTCGTGCCATCAAGCTGTTTGTGAGGCACCCTATTCTATATATAGGCTGCACAGTTGATAGCTTCGGCCCAGTACTTTGGTGGCAAGGTTTTGGCCTCCATCATGCATGTTTCCATCTCCTTCAGTGATCTGTTCTTCCTCTCAGCAACACCATTTTGCTGTGGTGTGTAAGGGATAGAATGCTGCATCCGAATACCTGCATCTGCACAATAGTTAATAAACTCAGACTTGACATACTCACCACCATTGTCATATCTGAGGACCTTGAGTTTTCTTCCACACTGGTTTTCAACCAAATCCTTAAAGACTTTGAATAGGCCAAAAACTTCAGACTTTTGTTTCATGAAGTGAACCCAACAATACCTGGAAAAATCATCAATAAAGGTCAATGCATATTTGGCCTGACTCATGGACATATGAGGGAATGGGCCAGCAACATCACTGTGAATCAGCTCGAGGGGTGCAAAGGTTCTCTCATGACTAGATTTCTCAAATTTGTGCTCTGGGTGTTTTCCTAGGATACAGCCTTGGCAGACTCCTTTGGAAAATTTTATCTTGGGAAACCCTATGACCATTTATTTCTCACTAAGATCAGACAGATACTTGTAATTTAGATGGCCAAATATTTCATGCCACAGCTTGCTGGATTCATTAGAATGAATGAGAAGAGTAGAGGGGTTTGAGTAAGGTAGGAAGTGTGAAAACATGTATACCTTTTGAGCATGATTCGCTACTCCTTTTGCAATGACTCTACCACTTGAGATTTCTGTGATCTCAACTTCATTGGGGGAGAATATGACTTTCTTAGGAGACCCAGTGTGGGTCATCTGGTACACTGACAGAAGGTTGGAGGCGAGACCAGGGACATACAGCACATTGTTGAAGTTACCATGATCAAGATCTATCCTTCCTTTTCCTTTACTTTCAGTGAGAGAGTCATCTCCCAGTACAATAGATGGTCCTTTCGACATATCCAATGAGGAGAAGGCCTCCTTAGTCGAAACCGTGTGTCTTGAAGCTCCAGAATCTACGATAAAACTGGGTGAGCTTGATGTGCCAGCATCTAGAGCATGAACTCTCTCTCTGTCATCGGAACTTGATCCTCATTCTCTCTTCTTTGAGCTTTTTGGAAGGGATATGCCATTCTTCTCCAGTAGATTGGTCAGCATATCAATCTGCTTTTTCATACAAGAGCTTTCAGTGTGATTTCCCTTCGAATAGTATGAGCACTTGTTCATTTCACCTTTGTTTTTCTTCTTCTGGGTATTTTTCTTGGGACCTTGTTGATCCTCTGGAGACTGCTTCTTGTCTCTTCTTTGCTCAGGTGGATTTTTAGCTTTCTTTTTTCTTTTATCCACCTTTGAATCTCCAACAATCAAATCTTGATCTTTGGATGGTTTGATGGTGCCCATCATCACCAGCTTGTCTTGTTCTTGTGTGAGAGATTCCATGAAATCTGCAAGGCTAGGCATCTTCCAGGTTCGAGCTGTGAGTTTTGTGGCATAGAAGTTCGAAACAAAGACTGAGTAGTCAGGTCCTAGCTTCGAGAGGATGGCCAATACGAGCTGATCATCTTTCTTTTCGATACCACACTGCTTCAGCTACAAAACTAGTGCTTTGAACTTGGAGAAATATAGCTGCAGGGATTCAAAGCTACTGGGACTCAGAGAAATCAGCTCATTTTTTATCTGATGTCCCCTCATCTCATCTGTTTTTCCAAAAAGATCAAAAATCTTCTCCCATACTTGATCCGGTGAATTTAATCCATCGAGATGGAAAATGAGGTCTTGGGAAATACTGAGACATAGGAGGCCATAGGCCTCATCTCTCCGATTGTGCCATTCGATCTTCTCTACAGCTGCATTGGGCTCTACTTCTGTTGCCATAGTCACCCTGTAGAGGCCTTTCACTCTCAACAGTATCTCCATCTCTGCTTTCCATTCAAAGAAATTGAAAGGAGTCAAGATAGTTTTCTGTGATTGATCCATAGCTCTAGAAAATCTGTCTCGGCTGTCAGTAAAAGGCTCCTAGTCTTGATGTCGAACCTGCAAAACAATTTTTGAAGGAGAGTAACAACCTACAATGGCTCTAATACCATGTAGAAATTCAGGCCAGTAGTAGATTAATTTTACCCACAACAATTATCAATTCATCATGCAAAATTGCTAACAATGGAGACTGAATATGGAGCTGTAACACAAAATTATATTAACTGAGTGTACAATAGCCAACCCTGTAATAACATAGGTTGTTGAATATATAGAATAAATCAAGATATTGAATGCATAAGGAGGCATCCAAAACTAGCATAAAGCAGGCTTACCCAAAATAGGCAAATCCCCCATAGGTGTAAAAAGCTGATCCCAAATCTGTCATGAGGCTCACGAATTGGAAAGGGCGCATGGGCAAGCTAATGAGTGGTGTAATGGAAGCTCATACATGCTTTTGCATGGAGGAAAGAGTGGAGGATGAAAGGGGCAAAAAACAAGTTCACCTCACCTAGTCTTGCTTTCCTATGTGCCTTAGAACACTGAAAAAGCAGTCAATAAAGCAGAAAAAGCAGAAGGGTGCCTAGGAGGCAAGGAATAAAGTAGATTTGATTCCTAAGGCTTTCCCAAGTGCTACATGAGTCAAAGATGGCAATTTTGACCTCTATGGATAGGCAATTAGCAACTTGCACATGGTGGGACTCATGAACTAGGCAAATACGACAAAAATAAATGAATTAATGTCTAAGTGGGTAATACTATGGGTTTGATTATTCTAACATGCTAAGGCAATTTTTGGGCTTGGAAATTGAGAAAAATGAAAGGAGAATCAAGCTGATTCAACCATAGTATGCTTCAGACCTGATAAATAAGTTTAACATGGCTGAGTGTAAGGAAGCCAAGTCTCCCTTCCTTTTTGGTATCAAAATGCATGAATTTGGAAATTCTTTATTGGTAGATATTACACTCTACAGGAAACTAGTGGGAATATTGCTCTATCTCACTCACACAAGACCTGATTTGTCTTATGTTGTAAGTGTTGTAGAAAGATATATGTACCAGCCACACGATCTCCATTGGAGGGCATAAAAAATAATTCTTCAGTATGTGCAGGGTGTAACACCTCGGTTTTGACGTTGTTTTGCATTTAAATAAATGATGTAAATAATCATGGTGTAAAGCTAGGAAAAAAAAAACCTCACCATCGATTTAGTATTTATGTTTTGGCAATTAAAGTTGGGACGATGGTATTTTTTTATGCTAGTTGAACATTAATAGCTAGACATTATGTTCAAATTGCAATTTTTAATTAAAACCCACAGTCGTCTATGTCAACGCAACTAAATGATATGGGGGCATGATTTTTCCTAAGGATGAGGGAGTGGGGGATTGGAAGAGTGGGGAAATTCGAATTGGGCAGAGCCCCACTTTGGGAAAAATGTTTTTTGAATTTCTTGGTCAAGAAAACACCAAAAACATCCATTTTTCCCTCATGTAGCAGTGTTTCTCCTTCCCTCATGATTTGGATTGAACAAAACATTTTTGGAAACCCAATTGGGCATTCATGCAACAACAAGCAAGCAGAAACCTCTCAGTCTAAAATTTTCACGATTTTCTCCCGTCCGACAATTTGTTTCCTTTCACGTTTTGGTTTTTCCTGTGTGGATTTGTTATGTTCACTTTTTCTCTAGTGTGTTAGTCATTTTCCGGAATATGATTTCCCTAAATCCTATTTTTTGTCTTTTATTTGAAAGACTGGCAACGTTTTCATTTTGGCATTTTTGCAGCAATCAGTCTGGCACGGGAAATCATCAGAAATTTGTAAATTTATGTGTGTGTGTGTAATCCTTGGCATCTACTATGTTTTGATAAATCCTAGGACTAAGATTCCTGTGTGTGCATCCACATTTAGCATTTGAATTGATTGAAGGAATGGAAATAGAGTCTAGACTTGCTTGATAAACCTAGTGTGTAGAAGAACCTCACGGACCAATCTAGAAGGTTGGTTTTCTTCTTTGCATGCCCTGAATAGCACTTGAAGGGAAGGCATGGCCTAAGGGACTGTGTAGCAGAGAAGGGAATGCTTCCTTGTGTTGGGTGTGTAATTGTTTAGAAATAAGGCTAGATCTAGTGTGGGTGTTCCGATAGTTCTAGGGTTGAGCTCACTAGCTTAGCAGTCAGTCTTTCCACCTCCTTGAAATCCTGATAAACCCAACTGGAAGGATGGCTTGGCTAGTGTCCTGATAAACCCATATGTTGGCTTGGTTATGTCTCATGTGAATTTGGCTAAGTGTAAACCACTTCCTATGTAATTCTAATAAACCCAACTGTGTTGGCTTGATTGAATTTTAATTGTATCCTTGGCTATTGGGAAATTCTACTAGTGTTCCTTATTCCTTAGGGAAGATCATGCCCGAATTGGGGGTGGTAGTGTTGCTGAGATATTAAAGAGCACATTGGCCTATGGTTGGGTGGAACGTTGTAGCAACATAGCTAGTTGCAAGACAAGATTCTTTCAAAAGATAAGTATTCTTATGTATTTAAGTTCTTCAACTGTATTTTCATATAAATTATTATGAAATTATCATGAACATGTTGAATGCATGAATGTGTTGGATGAATGATTGGCTTCCATTGTATATATCATGTACATTTCATTATGCATCTATTTATACTTATGAATGTTTTATTTTTAAGAAAATTTTATATTATGTTCATGGGGATTAGCTTGCCCGGGTTGTTATATGTTAGTCGCGTCTTCTCCACGGAGTAAGGGTTGGGTAAGTGACACAAGGTACCAAGAATTTTGGGGTGCACTACACATCTAGTTCCTCACTTCAACTAGAATTTTCTGATTCATATTGAGCTTGAGATCCCACTGATAGGAAGTCAACTTCAAGATTTGTATTTATGCTTGTTGAAGGTCCCATTTGCTGGTCAAGTAATAAACAACACACCATTTCACTTTCATTAGCAGAGGCCAAGTACATGGCAATAGTCAATGCTGCTACACAGTGTATTTGGTTGCAGGGAATTCTCTAGAAATTTGGTGTCACAATTGATTCTCCCAAACCCATTTGGGTAGACAATCAATGCGCCATCAAAATATCTATTGATCCAGTTAAGAGGCAAAGTGTTGGGCCGGGAAAGGGGCATAAGAAGGAAGTTCATGAGCACAACTAAGGAAAATGCGTTGTGCGCACAATAGAAGCAAAGGAAGATCGTGAAGGCAGACCAGAGACACATACAGAAAAGGACAAGCAAGCGCGGAAGAGCATAAGGGGAAAACGACCAGAAAGTGACAGATGCAGAATCTAGATCATGGCCATATAGGATGGTGTAAGCCTGTAGATACACACATATTAAAAGATATTTGTAAGTCAGATCGATAATGCCTCGTGTCAAGTCATGATCACCACAGTTGTAACCAAAGGGGTGGTTGATGGTGATAGATAACAAACTATTGGTATGCAGTTGGCCCTGCGTGGCCATGTAAATTAGTATAAATAAGAGGGATGCAATGGTTAGAAGGTTGGTCTAGGAGGTTTTCGTTGATCCTTGTTTAATTTTTAGTAATAGTTTTCTATTCTGTGGTAATCCATGAGGGGGATGTCATTTTGTTGTAATTTCATAGTGATCAGAAGAGGAGTAGACTCAGGAAGAGTATAGTACCAATAGAGGGGTTGTTTAGCCGCAGATTTGGTTGCTGTGTGAGCAGACAGCTAGGAGTAGCAATAAAATAGAAGAGCGAACCAAACAGCATGAGAACTATAAGTTTGATCTTAAAGACACATCTCAATATCAGTCAGCATCCTGCAGAATGCAAGGTGCTATATCCTTTCTCATGCTAAATGAAGAGCACCTTGGTGGTTTTTCCCAGATGGGTTTCCATGTTATCTCTTGTGTTTGAATGAATAGTTAATATGGTGAATGTCTATGTGATTGATTACTATTTTATTTCTATATAATGTTCAAATGTTACTTGAATCTTTGTTATCATTCTACAATTGGTAAATGAATGGTCGGAATGCATTGTTTAAACAAGTCTCTCTCTCTCTCTCTCTATATATATATATATCAGTCTATACGATTAATGTTTTGAACCCTAACTTAAGTCATAGAGCTGATTGGATGTGAATCAGTTGCGTTGCATGAGTTGCACCAGCTATGAGGTGGAAAGGAAGGTTAGGTCACGCGCGATGACATGTGTTTGTGCTCGGTCGTGCAGAACTAACTCCTTTGTCAAGCCATCTTGTTTCCTTCGTTGAGCTCATTGGCTATGAGCCAAGGGTTTATACTCCCTTGACAATCGTGAAAACATGGTTCTGGCAGTTACCCATCTATGAGATATCTCAGGTGAGACTGTGCCTGCTTCACAGGTGTTGCCGATGGGGCTTGCACTATCAAGCTGGTATCTCGGGTAGTTGGTCGATCGATAGGCTGCGCAGAACCTGGGTAACGTGAGTGGGTAAAATTTCCCAACAAATGGTTCCATTGGCGGGACCCTATTGATTAAATCAGGGAGATGGTGTGGCACCCAACGAAGGAGGAGATAGAAGACTGGCTGGACACTAAAACACTTGTGTTCACACCAAAAGAGAGCACAACAACATGGTTAAATGTAGAAAGATGGTTAGATGAATATATATACTTTGATATTCATGAGATATTCTTTGCTAAGTTCCCCATTCTACTACATGAATGGTTAGTAGGATTGGAATCTAGGCGGACCAATTTCTAGACAAGGGAGATTAGTGAGTGGAGCGACCAACTAGTTCAGGAGGTAACCAGTGTAAGTAACTCTGTCTCTAGGGATGTTGATTTTTGGGTTGATATTATATTGCAAGGGTATATTACTAAGTTTGTAGTAGATACTATAACTTCATATAGTGAAGATGAAATAAATTTCTTCCAAGGACCATGAAGGAGATACTTATTGAGTATAAGTACATGGATAAAATTACTTGCTTATGAGAAGGGTCTTTTGCACTTGGATAGTTGAGCCGTGTGTCTAGTAGGGGGCTATGTCACTAACAAATAGGTAAGAACATGGGGAATAGTGCGTGGAGATATTCCCCAGAAGAATAGAACTTGAACTCAAGGTTGGAGTCCTAAGGAGTGGGAGAAGATTCATATTAGGAAAGAGAAGGAAAAGTGAAAGGGGTCAATGGAATCCAAGTTTGTTTGAAGGAAGTGAACACGAACTTCAGTCATGCAAAGATGAAGGGTCTTGCAATGAAGAGGAGGACTATATCCCAATCTCTAAAGGACTTGAAGATATGGAGAGCTATGACGAGACAACAAGATCATATCACAACTATATAACACAAACAATATCACTTGAGATGAGAAAGGACCTCTAATACGGATAGCACTAGCCCTGGAACTACTATGCAAGAAGGTGCAACTCCATTGAATCCTGTCCCAAAAAACCATAACGCCAACCCAATGGCCACGACAGACCTCTGGTTACCTACATTTAATGGAAATGGAATGGAAGACCCTGAACAACATTGGTTCCTCTATGAAGCTATGCGGATGGTATGTTTAGTCCATAGCACAGACGTGAAGAAAGCGTAGATGATCATGACCTTAAGGGGTCATGCCCTAGACTAGTTCACAAAATTTTGTGCTACACCAGCTGGAACACTGCAGAAGACCCTTGAGGAAATCTGAGCTGCAATGATCTCTGAGTTCAAAAAACCCAAATCAGAGTCACAATGTATTACTGAGATTAAGGAAATTAAACAGGATCTAGTAGAAACTGTGTAGGACTTTTATCAACAATTCAAGACACTGATGGCCAAAGTAAGCTTCCAAATGTCTGATGTACAAAATAAGGAGTGGTTTATTGCTGCCCTACTACTAGACACCTAAGGGCCATTGATGCAACAAAATATTGAATCACGAACAGAAGCACTAGAGCTAGCGATGAAGCTAGAGGCCTCGCCTATTGGTGACAGCGTTGTAGGAATGGTAGAGATTTAGTAATAGCTATCCAACCTCATGATACAACTTCAAGATATCAAGAAAGGAAAAGAAGCATAGGAGGACTTGTGGTGCACAAAATGTAGAACGGACGGACACACCAAGGATAACTATCCGACCTTCATGAACTATGTCGCATCAGGTGCACCTAACTTATTAAACGACCAGGGGATACCATGGTGTCGTATATGCCAATCAAGAGGCCACCACAATGAAGAATGTATATATTTGAAAAACATCATAAGTACCCCTGCAAACTTATTCTGTAAATTTTGTAAATCTGTCGGACATGAGGAAAAAAACTGTAGAGCATACCAGCTCTTGAAAGAAAAAACAATTGATATGTACTTACCGAAAAATTAGAGGTTCCCTCAAGTTGGATAGGAGCAAGAATCATATCAACCTACAAAGTTCCAAGCTAATTAGTACCAACATTCATATGTGCTTTAGCAGCCGTATGCGTAACAAAACCCCTATCAGGTAAACTACTAGAAAAACGAGTACCTACCACTGCAACTACACCCTTAGGGAAGGGGTGGAGGAAAATTTAGAGGATGAGATGGTGAAGGAGGATTTGGTAGGGGAAGAGGTACAGTTACATGCTATAAATATGGACAAATAGGTCACTTTGCTAAAGATTGTTTAGAGCCTACAAGAACATGCTCATATTGTAAGGGACAAGACCATAATGTTGAACAATTTCCTCAGTTGATTGCAAAGTGGCAAGAAAGGACCATTGCCACGCCCAAACCCCCACCAAACCTAAACCCAAATGCAAATGTGAATGTTGAAATGATCATGGTTGAACCGCGAGACCCTAACATTGCTGTCGTAACTAGAGGAGGTGCAATGAATGGAGCAGAACAAGATAACCCACAAGAACAACCATAGCCACAAGTGAGGCCGACGGCGCAGAAAAAGGAATCACCGGCTGGCTAGAAACAGAAAGAAATATTCTAGGATGTGCAATTAGAATTCATAAGCCCAAATGTACCATCAAATTCAGAAAAAGTCAAGGACATGCCTGAACGGTTCCAACACCTATTGTAGAAGAAGGCTTCACCTGAGGTTAGTAAGCTGATACCTATTCTATCAATTTGTTTGATGCTAATCCAAGATAAAGATGCTATTGCAAAGCTACATGCAATAATAGACGAGATCTTAGGAGAGCCACAAATTGAGAAGAAGGTTATCAAGGTGCGACGAAAATGTAAAACTGGCCATGAATTGAAAATGAATGCGAATATAGGTGATTATGACATGGACCATATCATTTTAGATATGGGGTTGAATGTCAATATCCTAACACTCCAGACCTGGGAAAGCATGGGTAATCCATGCTTAGACTGTTCTCCTATCCAGCTGCATCTTTCCAATTAGGAAAAGGTACTACCCATTGGTCGATTGAGTAATGCCATTGTCGATGTTGAAGGATTGTGCACATATGTATACTTTGAGGTCATCAACATTGTGGATGATAGAAATCCTTACCTCGCACTGCTAGGGATAGATTGGGCTATAGATAATCAAACAATCATAAATTTCAAAAAAATCATCCTCTCCTTTGAAGACGAGGAAATGAGGGTAGTATCGCCCATTGATCCATTTGAGGGGAAAATATACATTGAGCTTGTTTATAATGAGGGGCAGGCTAATTATCTTGATCAAATATACAATGTTACAGCTATGCACGAATACCATATTAGTTTGACGGTAGCTGGGAACTATTAACACTCTGTTATGTTTCGGTCATAAAAGATACCTAGGAATTTCAGCCTTGTCGAGAGGTATTGGGAAGGTAGCTTAGTGTTCGTGGAAGGGGATGATGGCACACACAAGATAGCACTCAGCCATTGGAATAAGCCTCAGTGGTGAATGTCAAAAGAAGCAAAGTAGTCTATGGAATCAGAGAAGTAGGGTAAAGAAGAGAACGTTGGGCGCCCTGAAGGCATTAAGTGGGACTCATGATCAAAGGGTGATATTGATTGGATGGAAGATCAATGGCATCAAAATATTTCGCACGGCAAACATGCCCGACCAAAGCCACTTTTTTGGATTGTAAAATGGTTTAAAGAACAGAGGCATCTAACGGTCAAGAAAGGGATCCAAGAAGATCCATGGTTGAAATTGATTTTGCATCCCAAAGTTGTGAGGGTGCGGCAGCAATTTCAGGTTGTGAAAAGAGGTATAGGTTTCTTAGATCGACGGTCACTACGAGAATGGAGGGAGATCAGTGGTCATAGTTCATTTTTCAATCTTGATTAGCATGAAGGGAAATAGAACCTTGCTTCACGAAGAATGGTAGGGTCTGCCTAGATCAACGGTTGTGAAGAAAAGCGGTCTCGATCGATGGTTGAGCTGCGCACGTGTGAAGTAGGGAAATATGTAGCATAAAGAACCTTACATACCTATAGTTCAGATCACAAAGAGTAATGTCTATGGTGCAAGCTCCCTTGGAAGGGTGTGGAGGTTATGTTGTGTGAAAAGCTATAAAGGGGTCCACGTGAAGTTGCAAAGGTTTATCTTTTCTGAAACCTCAAGACCGCCAAATATCCAACCACATATAGATTGCCAGCACAGACCAACCAGGAGACTGTGCTACAGAACAAGGTAGGCCCCTGATACCCTTTAGTGCTATTTAAAAATGGACGAAATTGAAGTGGTAGAGGTGAGAGATGATGTAGAACCTAAGGCCGTAGGTCAAAGGGAAGAAAAGAGTCTGGTAGATGAGAATGAAGAGATTTTTTATACTATCCTGGTGGGAGAAGCTATTGAAACCACCAGAGGAAAAATGGAAATTCTTAAGGACCGAGGTGGAGATACCTGTGGTGTTTTTAAATCTTTCTTCCATTTCTTCTCTGTTGGCCAAACCCCCAATTGCCCTGAGTTTGTCGAATGGTGTGCAAATAATTTCTCTATCACCGAAGGTGTCATTATGAATAAATCAAAGTCTAAAATCCTTTGCTCCATCCAATCTTCCATCATCCACAAAACCCTGCATATCCCAGACAAAGTCATCCATATATCCGAAGACTACTAGGAAGAAAGTATTATCTATTGTTTTAGAGAGTCTACAGATGAAGGTAAAGAAACCTTCTTGAAGGCCTATTCTAAACCTGATAGTGAACCCATCGACTTGTCTTACCCTATTGACCTCAACCAATTCAATGAATAAACTCAGTGGTGTATATCCCTGGCTAGTTAGTTCCTATGTCTAGATATCGATGCCTATGTCATAAAGTCATTATTGAGTCTTTTTTTCATCCTGAGTAGTTCTTCGACTGAACCTGAATTTCCTGGACAATCCCATCAATCTTGCTGCCTTAAGTTTGATGAGTTCCTAGATGAGAACATCCGTTCTTAGTTAGTGAATTTCCACAGCACTAGAATGTTCATATTCTGGTCCTTTTTGTTGAGGATGCTTATAGATTATAATCAGGAGGACCTAGAAGTACCAGAACTAGAAATCACTCTTGATATGGCCATGGATTATTGTAAATTCATGAACCAATTGATGGATGAAATATATGACCTCTTCTTTCAAGAAAGGTTACCTAGGGTTTTGCCTGAGATGAGGCAAATGCTGTAGCTATCAAACAGCAAGAAGATAGGGGACTAGTTCCTCACATAAATTGGAACAACCATAAGGTTGTATGGCTTCGTACATCCACCCTACATTCTGCCAGCTTTCCTAACTACCAAGGTTTTATCCCTAGAATTGATCCGAAAAAAACTCATTGTTGAAGAAGAGCAATTCTTAAACTTTAAGAAAATATCAAATTTGATTTTCCCATGGGAAGTAGGACCATACATAGTTAGAAGCAGGTCTACTTTGCCCCTTGTTACCAACTTGCTTAGAGGCATGGATTTTTCCCTGGGACAAGCTGTAAATTATGACCCTAACCATATAATTTCCAAAAGGAGGAAAGCTCACAAATGTAAGCCTTTTGAACTCACTGAAATACCTAGACTTAGAGAAGCCGCAAACTGGGACAATTTCCCTAATCCTGCCCCAATGGATACCAGCATAGAGCAAAGCACTGGCTCATAGCTACCAAGGGTAGCTTCTCCCCAAAGAGAATTGGCTAAAGTAGTTGCAATATCCAAGGAATTCTCATCACTATTCATCTATTCAGTGAGCTCAATAAAAAGAGGGGGGCCAGAGCCCATGGACACTGAAGAAGTGGACACATCCAGTAGGCCCAAGAAAAAAAAATAGAACGGGGACAGCAATTGGTGTAGGTTAAAAAGGGCCAGGCAAAGGGACATATGAAGACGAAGAATTTAGTGAAATAATAGCAACAGTAAGAGCCCAAGATAGCCGAATTGCAAACACAATAGTATGTATTTAATGGGAAGACTCCAAGTAAGCATGGAACCAAAGAGGACTGGCTAGGATCTTACCGAGAGAGGGTTGATAAGACTTTCAAGGAGACAGCAGAACTATATACTGAAGCATCATGGTTTCCTTACCCCAATGTGGCACTGAAAACTATAAGAGATCATGCCACTGAGACCCTTAGCTTATCTTTGGAAATGGGGAACAAGGTGTCAGAGGTTAGTGTGAACCTCTCAAAGGTTCCCACTACTGACATAATACACCTCAACAAAGAGACTGGAGATATATTGAATACCAGATTGCTCAAGGCTACCATACAAATGTCCAAGCTAGAGGAAAGTAAAGAAAAATATTTAAACCTTTTAAGGAAGTTGAGAGTGGAGAACAGAGCACTCAAAGCCCAAATCAACAGTTTACAGAATGAAGCAATGCAAATAGAAGGACTGACACATAAAGGGAGTTTGGCTCAAAAATTGCTCGATGATAAAGAGAAGGAGATCCAGACCCTAAAAAAGAAGTTAAAAATCCTTGCCACCCAGCTTGCTCAAGTGGAAGAATTGGCTGAATTTGAAAGAGAAAAAGAGACATTGAACACTGAGCTTACTCACTGCAAAGCTAAGCTACTAAATCTCGATGAAAAGGAGAGGTAGTGGGAAGCAGATATCCAACTTTTGAATAAAAACAATGCAGAATTAAAATCTAGATTAGCGATGAAGGAAAAGGAGCTTCAAGGAAGAAGTGTGGAGAGTACAATTCAATCCATAGGTGTGGCAGGAGAGATAGATACAAGTTCCCTCTCTAAAGCAATGTCCCAGATAGGCCTAAAAGATTCAGAGCTCATTAAACTAGAACAACAAATTGAGGAACTAGAAAAACAAAGGGTCAAAGAGAAACAAGGAAGAGAAAAAACAGAAGAGAAATGCTAAGGATTGATTCAACAAAATGCCAAGTTAAGCCAACAGGTGGTTGGTAAACTTTCCTTGCAAGTCACTAGGCATCTGATCTAGGATCAGATCATTATAGAAGTTGACAAGTTACGGCCTTATCTAGATTTCATTGAAGACCAGGAAAGTGCTATGGTAGAAGCCAAGAAAAAAGTACTGACAGTATTACGAGAAATACAGAAAAGGCCCTTAGCGACAGTAGAGAATTCCATTACTTTCCTGAGCTCTTTGTCAGATGATCACGCCAACCAATACGGTATCCAAAATAGGATTGTTGTTGTCTCCATAGCTAGAAAGGTATTGCTAAGCACAGGATGTTGGAGACTGTATGGGCCAAAATAGGAGTTATTGAGCACAAAGTCCTGGAGGTCATCAAGCTATTCAGACCACTCATAATCAAAGGAATCCCTTTTTCCTAGGAAGAAGAGAGTTCTTTATTGTCCCAGAAGGAATATCGGGAGTGCCTGATGCACTGCCGATTAGACAACAACAAGTTTGGAGATATGCAACAATCGTTGTCAGGGAAGGTCATTTTTGATAATTTGACTAGTGATTTTGAATTGCTATTTTATTTTAAAGCCACATGCACCGAGGTCCCCAAGGCTTTATACCTAGAAATAATGGAGCTCAAAGCACAAGCATACGACATGGCCATTGTGACCTTGCCTGGTCCTGATTTATGGAAATTCATTCAGCAATATGGGTCAACCAAATTCAAAATGCATCCGTAAGAGTGGCAATGATAATACACAAGAAGTTTCTCTACGTTGTGCACCCATCCCATTGGTCACCTCTCTCAGAACTTTGTATAGTTGTCACCTGCCAGATGGAAATATAGGAAAATATCATGCATATTTCCTCCTGCATTCCACATTTCATTGTTAAGTCGTTTCATGCAAATTGCAGCCGATGTGGCACCTAAGAGTTGGTTAGAGGATGTCCTTTAGTTGTAACAAATTTTGATTGCCAGATATTGGTCTGGGAAGTCCGAATGCTATAAATATACCTCCTAAAGAAGGAGAAAGGGTTGAAACCAATGTAATTTTTTCTTTGTATGTTTTCAAGAGAATTTTAGTAAAATTGCAAAGCCGAGGTCAGCGTTACATATAGGGATTCATGTGTCGTTCATATTTGCAGTCTGTTTCTTCCTTTCTTATGTGAATGTTTTTTCTAGTTTATATTGCCCATTTTGTTATATTTCATATCCGAATGCAGTGTATAACAGTTTGAAATTCATATTTTCTATGCTTCGTCCGTTGTTTCATATATTCACCAAAGTTTTCTTCTAAAGTTAATACAGAATTCATTTTCTCAATTCTCTGTGTTGATGGTCTGTTCATGTTCTTCTTTTCCACCAGACAATTATAAATCGACTGTGACTGAGTGGCTACCTTGCCCCTATGTTGAAAATGATCACATAAGTTTTGTTTATTTCTGTTACATATCTTGGCTCCATCGCCCAATGGTTTTGTGTTTTGTTTCAACCAATTTTACAAACAATCTATAGTTTCACTTGTATATCTGGCATTGTTAACATTTGGTGAGAGATCCCTCTCGAAAGAGCAGAAGACTAGTTCTCTCTTCGAAAGTGGTTCTGCTGTTACCCAAGGGTGAGCCTTCCACAACCTTTGGCTCAATTCTGGTGCTAACAAACTGGCATCGTTGCCGGGGACAAGATTGAATATCATCCCTGGGAAGAACGACAAAGATTCACAGGATAAAGACTTTCTGTGGGAAAACATATATTCTTACATGTGAAAAAGGTTGTATCATTTTCCTTGGTGACTCCACTAAAAGGTTCTGGAAGGTGAATCCATTGAGGAGACCGGTGGTCAGAAAGAAAGAGACAGGGAGAGGTCTCAAACCTTCCCTGGATTTGTACAATTGCAAGAAAGAGATTTCTAGGGGAAAATATAAATTTTTGGATTCACGAGAAGGTTGTATGTTTGTCCTGGCGACTCCACACCCACTTCGACCAGTATCGCACTAGAGATCCAGGCTTCCAAAAAGATCCACACTAGAGGTAACCCTAATTCCAAAACTTTACAAAGTGTGGATAATCCAGAAAGAATACTTAGAAACAGAAATAAAGAGAAAGTGGATTTTTCGTTGTTTGGTACTTCATAATCTCAATATTTGTACGGAATAGTGGAACCTGAATGGGGGGTTAGGGTTGAAATACTACTAACCAAATCTAAATATGAATCTGACCTAAGGAAAGTTGGGGTTATCCCTAATACATTGCAATCCTATCTGCTTGATTCTTTGCGGCTGAACCTAGAGACCCCACTAAAAGCCGAAGAGATAGCCCCCATCTTTTAGAACACCTGATTTCCTAACCCCCTATCTATTCCTAATCAACCTGCCCTGATAGCTACTACTAGATTTTCCCCTTTAGCCCTACCTCCAGTTCTACATGACCTCCCCTTGAATTACGCCCAAAGAATCGCACTCTATGATGGGGAGGAAAATGTCTCAGCAAGATGCCATGTGGATAAGTTCGACAAATTCATCGACCAGGAAGAGGTGGATGATGAAGATGTCAAAATGTGGTTGTTCTCTCATATTTTGTCTGGGGAAACCAAGAAGTGGTACAAATATTTTCTACCTAGGTCTATCCGCAGCTTCGCTGGTTTTCAAACCATATTTTTGGAAAGGTGGGATGATAAACAAAGCCTATTACATGTCTTGTCTCAATACAACAATCTCAATAAAGGAGGTTTTCAATCGGTCCATGACTGTTCCAGTATATTCATGTGAGTCTAGAACTCGATACCTGGTGACATCAAACCTTCACCCGGGGTGGCTAAACTTCATTACACTGATGCCTTTGACAATATTTTTCTTTGTTATTGAGATAAAGAAAGTCAAAAACCCTCCCAGCCATGTTCACTGATTCCCTAGAAGTAGAGGCCAATATGATGGCATGTGGAAAAATTAAACCAAGGGAGGAGGTTGACAGAAGGAAAGGAAGAGAAGAGGCACACCCCACTACTTCTACCTCTTCATCCAGTGATATAAAATTTGAGATGATGATCAAAACTATGGAAAAATTGATGGATAGGCTAATGGTGGAGGCCAAGCGAATGAACCTAGAGCAGAAGGAACCTCAGATAAGGAATCCTAATTTTAGGAGGCAAGCCCCTCCCCCGCTCAAACCCAATAAACCAAGGGATGTGAGAAATCCGAGAAACCAAGAAGAGAAACTAATCAAGCCTCCTTTCCCTGAAAATTATGTGGCTATCGAGGATGAAGATAAGTCCATCAAAGATCATATCCATCATTTCAGCTATTTGGACTCTGAGATCTACTTGACTGAAGAGGAACATGATATGTTTGCTCAAGTGGATGATAAGACCCTGACAGGGGAATTGGAGCAATATCATAAAGGGTATATGCATGCTATAGATGATGTCAGGAAGATCAAGTTAAGAAGTAGAGACGTTGCTATACATAAGGGAGGATTAAACCCAAACCATCCTTCTAGTAGTCAGACTAGCCCAGGGAAAGGAGATGAAAAACAAAAGGGCCGATAGCACCTAGAGAAGTGGAAAAGAGGAATAGTAATGTGAAAGAGTTGGAGCCAATGGCACCTGTTGAATTGGGAAAACCCCCCGCATGTTTAACCTCCAAAATGAGCTAGCTAAGCTGAAGGTATTGATTTCTTTCAATGAATTATTGAGGAATCAGGAATACATGGACACTATAATGAAGATAATTGCAAATCAAGGAGAAGCTCACCCGGATATCTTGGAATTGACTGACGACAGCCCTACTATTATTTTGGATCTAATATTGACAGCATGGACAACAAAGACAAGGAGGTTCCACCCTTTTACATGAGCTTGAATATACATGATATGGTGTTACACAATGTTATGTTGGATTCAGGAGCCTCACACAATCTGATGCCAAAGGGAGTGGTGGAAAGCCTAGGATTCAAGATTACAAGGCCTTATAAAAATCGGTATTCCTTTGATTCTAAGAGGGTAAAATTTCTGGGATTGATCAAAGACATGGTGGTATATTTGAACAAGTTTCCATCTAAAATTATAGTCATGGATGTCATTATGGCCAACATTCCTCCCAAGTTTGGTATTTTGCTGTCAAGGTCTTGGACTTTGAAGCTGAAAGGAAAATTGCAAATGGACATGACCTATGTGACAATTCATGTTCAAAATGAAAACAAAAGGTTATACAGTGAGAAGAGGTTGCCTTATGTCGTGAGAAGTTAGGCTCATCCCAACATCCATCATGTTTATGTTGTCGACATGGACTTGGGGTCCTCTATTTTCTTCAATGATATATCTTCTTGCAACTCAAAAATCGTTGTGCCACAGAAGGATGTATTTTGATGAGCTGGAAATATTGGAAAGGAAGCAGAAGGACAAAGGACTGTGGAAGATGTATTTCGACAGCTCGGTGGCTAAAGTGGGTGCTGGTGTAGGTGTGTATATAATATCCCCCATTAAGGATACCAAAGATTACTCTTATAAGTTGATTTTTGAATGCTCTAACAATGTATCAGAGTATGAGGCCTTGTTGCTAGGCCTGCATGCACTAAAGGATTTAGGAGCGAAAAGGGTCCTAATTTTTGGGGATTCGGAGCTTGTAATAAATCAGGTGAATGGAAGCTATCAGAATAGACATCCAAGAATGAGAGCTTACTAGAATGAGGTATGGGATATTTTCAGAAAATTCTTCACTGAACATATAGTCCAAGTGATCCCCATATATGAGAATATGGTGGCGGACTCTCTGGCAACTGCAGCAGGAAAATTCGAAGCCCCTACATCGGGAAAAAGGAAATATAAAGTAGATATTGTAAATAGACCTTCCATACCAGAAAACACTAAATATTGGCAAGTATTCGAAGACGATATGAAAATTAAAATATTTCTGGAGTTGCCTGGTGAGTTTGTAAACACCCACATATATGAACGTGGCATTGACCCCAAAAACTTCCTAGACGTTGAAGAAGAAGGGGAAGAATCCGTCAGGACAGGAAAACTAAACGACTCCTTGGGAGGCAGAGATATAGTCCAGTTGAAAAGCAATCATATTCCCAAAGGCTTGATCCCTTTAGAGTCTCTTTGTGACCAAAATGATGTAGCCAGAGATCTGAAGGTCGAGCCTGCCACATATGCCGTCAAAGATATAAATATCGGCATTGAAGGTGACCCAAAAATTATAAAATTGTCCAAGAAATTACCCACTAAAGAAAAATAAGGGTATGTGAACCTGGTGAAGAAGTACATGGATGTGCTTGTGTGGAGCTATGAAGATCTCAAAGAGTATAACACTTCCATCATACAGCATACTATTCCAATTAAACCTGAAGAAAAACCATTCATGAAAAAACTCAGGAGGATTAACACGAAGTTAGTACCCATCATTGAAAAGGAAGTGAAAAGGTTGTTTGATGCAAAGATAATAGTAACTCTAAGGTTTTCAAAATGGGTAGCCAATTTGGTTCAAGTTTGGAAAAAGAATGGGGAGATAAGGCTATACGTATATTTCAGAACTTAAACAAAGTATCTTTGAAAGACAACTACCCATTGCCGAAGATGGACCAGATCTTGCAGAGGGTGGTTGGCTCAGAAAGGATATCCACTATGGATGGTTTTTCCGGTTACAATCAGGTGAAGGTGTTTCCTGAAGACCAAGAAAAAATCACTTTCACCACACCTTAAGGTACATTCATGTACGTAAAGATGCCATTTGGGTTGATGAATGCTGGAGCAACTTTGCAACGTGCCATGGATATAAATTTTGCAGATGAGAGAGAAACATTTGTGGTGATATACATGGATGACATTAGTGTATACTCCAAGTGGTATAAATATCATATCAGGCATTTGGAAAGAGTTTTCATTAAATGTAGGAAGTATGGCATCTCATTGAACCCTAGAAAGTCAAACTTCGCTCTAGAAGAAGGAAAGTTGCTAGGGCACATCATTTTGAAGGAAGGGATCAGGATTGATCCAGATAGGGTAAAAGGCATCTTGAGAGTAGAAGAACCAAGGAACAAGAAATAAATACAATCTTTCATCGGTCAAGTCAACTTCTTGAGGAGATTCATCCCTAGCTTCGCCGAAATCTTGATGGACATTACTTACATGCTAAGGAAAGATCATGCAATAAAATGGATGGTAGGATCCAAGAAAGCTTTCAAGAATATAAAATAGGCCATTTAAGAGGATCCTGTTTTGATCAGCCCAAATTTTGAGAAGGATTTCCTAGTATTCTCGTATGCTTCAGAACACACTGTAGCAACAGTGTTGTTGCAAAAGAATAATCGAGGTGAAGAATAGCTTATAGGATTCTTCAGTAAAATATTGAGGGATGGAGAATTAAGATATAGTATAACGGAAAAACAAGCCTATGATTTGGTTAAATCCTTGAAAGATTTCAGAATCTACCTCCTCCATTCCCACATAATCGCCTATGTACCTAGCAACGTAGTGAAAAACATACTTACACAACCTGATCTAGAGGGAAAGAGAGATAAATGGGTTGCAGTGATCCTAGAATATGACATAGAAATCAAGCCCAAAAAATTGATCAAAGGACAAGGGTTAGATAAGATGATGACCGACTCCCATTGTGACTCTCTACAGCTGAATTTCCTCGCCTATCAGTGTTGGAGACATTTACCACCATACACACTCTTTTTGGTCAAATTGGCCTAGTTAAACCACTATCCTAAGTATTATTGACATTAATTGATAGCAGCGGAGCATTAAATGTCATCATCCAGTCACACCCACGCCTACCTTCAGTCAAGGAGGATAACTTAGCCTTCTCCTACATTTGGGGAGGCTAACTGGAGCACTCCGAGGGTAATTTGAGTGATATTGATTCATCTAATTGCTAACTAGTGGATACAATCAGTTAAACAAGTCAGTGAAGGAACCTCCTTTCATTTAATTGATTATTTAATGATTATTTAATGATTAATTAATGAACTGGAGTCAACAGGGGCGCCTCCACCAACTTCTGATGTTCAGTTCAACTTCAGTTAACCTCATCAGAGTTCATTGAATTCATTGAAGCACTAGCACTTGATGGTTGGCTTGCTATAACATGTGTTTGATCTCTTTCAATTGAAACTCAGTCATTTATTGCACTCCATCTTCAGTTAGGGTTCAGTTGACTCAATTAGGGTTTTGATCAGTGGTTAATTGAGTGTGAACCAATGGCTTACAGTCAGTTAAGCTAGACTCACTCATTCAATTGGAATCACCTCCTTAGGTATTCAAATTTCTCACTCATTCAAGTTGTAGCATGACATTGTAATTGTAATCATTCATTCCTTATGTGAATATAGAGCGACTACTATTCTTGTAGACCGATTACACCATTTCATGAGTTATTTGTTGATTAATCTTTGATGAGATTGATTCTTTGTTCCTAGATCAATAGAAAAGATTAATATGGTATCAAAGCTCATGATGGAACGAAGCTCTATCTCTCAAAAACAAGATTTTTGACAGATTTCTGCATGAAATTCGAGCAAAGCTCAAAAATTCCAACACTGCACCAGAAGCCAAGGCTTACCACTTAATACCCCAAGTAAGGAAATTGTTGGTGAATCTTGCTTGATCAACTATGCTGGGTGTGATGAAAGCCTAAAATGTGCAGGTTGTCTGACCTTACGGTGCCCCTTTTGTTTTGATTTGTGGGTTTTAACAGGTACAACTTCGAATGGACTCAGCAATCCCTCTTCTCACCCCATTCACAAGCTATTTGGAATGGAAGTTGAAGATGATTGCATCTCTGAAGAGACGAAGTCTCTATGAGCTGTCTATTGGACTTGGAAAAGATTCTTATGAGAATGATAATGACTGGCTAAATGACAGTGATAGATATTTTGGAGCAATATGTCTGGCCCTTTCTCCTAGCTTGCACTACCTTATTGGTTTTGCTGAATACTCAAAGGATCTCTAGACAAAATTGGACAGAACCTTTGGGAAGAACAATGAGGATCATAATAGCAATTTGGAGATTACATCCAGCACCATAAGATTTATTTACCCAAAATTATCGTCCTCTACTCTGATGAAGTTGATCAAGATGAAGATGAAGCAGAATCTTCTACACATTCAATTCGAATTGAAGAAAGTCTCCACGCAGTGAATCCTTCTCTTGATGCTCCGAAAGTTCATGAGATCTATGATATCTCAGGTCCTCATATTTATGAAACAAAAGAAGACATTTGAATCTATGATATTGAAGAAAAAAACTGCTGCACTTCCATGCAAACATTCACAGGTGATTTTCTTTTGAATTCTGTGCAAAATTTACCAGTAATTGCTTCCGAAAGTGAAGAGAAATTTGATTTTTCTCCCTCTAATGTTGCTGCTGGTGTGAAAATATGTAAAAAATTGGATATTTTGGAATAAATATCAGATTATAATAGTGACGCATTCTCTCCACATGATCTAGATCTTCTAGCGAAATCTTGCAAGATTGCATGCACAAAAATTCAGAATTTTGAAGAAAAAGACAACTGTGCATCCACCGTATCGGTTGACCATACTTTTGGATCCGATATGAAGCTTATTGGATCTGATATGATATTATTTGGATCTGATATGATATTTCTTGGTTCAAAATTTCAGGTTCATAAACCTTCAGTACTGCTTGTAGCTGTTCTCATCAACGGTGTGAAGAAACAAGTACCGCAAGTCTCCTACAAAACTGTTGCTGGGGATTTGATTTCATTTCACACTTTTGGATCTATTGTGAAATTATTTAGATATGATTTACATTCTGATATGATATTATTTTGTTCATATTTTAAAATCCAAGAGATTTCATCCATTCTTGTAGCTGTTCTCACCAATTCCGGTGTGAAAAATCAAGTACCGCACTTTCTCTTCAAAACCGCTGATGGGGATTTGGTGTTAGTTTACTCATATGAGGTTGATGATATTTTATTATGTGATTCATTAGATATTTTAGAATATATATCATATTATTGAGCTCAATCATTCACTCTCCATAGTCCCAAGGCTTCTCTACCTTTGGTCTCATGCTCATCTCCTCACAGAACTAGTAAAGAGGAAGACATTCTGCATCCGCTTAGACACTTACTCCTAAGATTTGGGGCTGATTTTACCACTCATGGTTTGATTTTCAAGGCTGAAACATATCAGTTTCTTGATTTTTCCACACATGGTTCAAATCCTCAAGAATCTTTGCTCTCTCTTCAGATGATTTCAACTACTCTACATGGGTCCAGTTTTTACTGTGCAGTTGTTTATATTTCTGATTCAGTTGAGTGCATTTTTCTTCTTCCAAAGTGAAAGATTCCTCTAGACATATTCACTTAGTTTGGATTCATAGATTCACATGCATAGTCTCAGGATGCTTTTGCATAGAAGAACCAATTCTTGATTTACTGCTTAGTTTGAGGGGGGGTATTTTTCCCATGAGGTTTTCCCCATTTCCTTGGTTATATTAAGCAGTTACTTTATTGTATAGGGTGACCTATGGCATTTTTTGCTGAGGCCCTAGAATTCTTATGCACTTATGTTTTCTACTCCTCCTGAGTATAGATTAAAGGGGGATTTTGGATACATTTACCACCATACACACTCTTTTTGGTCAAATTGGCCTAGTTAAACCACTATCCTAAGTATTATTGACAATAATTGACATCAGTGGAGCATTAAATGTCATCATCTAGTCACACCCATGCCTACCTTCAGTCAAGGAGGCTAACTTAGCCTTCTCCTACATTCGGGGAGTGTAACTGGAGCACTCTAGGGGTGATCTGAGTGATATTAATGCATCTAATTGCTAACTAGTGGTTACAATTAGTTAAACAAGTCAGTAAAGGTGCCTCCTTTCATTTAGTTGATTATTCAATGATTATTTAATGATTAATTAATGAACTGGAGTCAACAAGGGCTCCTCCACCAACTTCTGATGTTCAGTTCAACTTCAGTTAACCTCATCATGGTTCATTGAGGTCATTGAAGCACTAGCACTTGATGGTTGGCTTGCTATGACATGTGTCTGATCTCTTTCAGTTGAGACTCAGTCATTTATTACACTCTGGCTTCAGTTAGGGTTCAGTTGAGTCAATTAGGATTTTGATCAGTGGTTAACTGAGTGTGAACCAATGGCTTACAGTTAGTTAAGCTATACTCACTCATTCAATTCGAATGACCTGATTAGGTATTCAAATTGCTCACCCATTCAAGCTGTAGCATGACATTGTAATTGTAATCATTCATTCTTTATGTGAATACAGAGAAGCTACTATTCCTGTAGACCGATTACACCATTTCATGAGTTATTTGTTGATTAATCTTTGATGAGATTGATGCTTTTCTCCTGGATCAATAGACAAGATTAATAGTCAGTCTGATTGGGTAGAGGCAGAGATGCAAGTGAATCCTGATTTCTCTGCGTCTCCTTGGTATGCTGACTTTATTTTCGTATTGTAGAATTTACAACCTCCTGCTGGGCTAAACAAAAACCAGGATAGATCCGTGAAACTGAAAGATGCAAAAAATTTCATCATCGAACAATATCTTTATTGGAAAGACCCTGGGGGCATACTGCTGAATTGTCTTCTAGAAAATGAAGCCCAACATATGGCAAAGGAATTTCATGAAGGAGATTGTGGAGGACATCATTCCTGGAAATTTACTGCAAACGAAATTCCGAGGGCAGGATTTTATTGGCCTTCATTGTTCTCAAATGTCTATAAGGAAACGACTAAATGCCACTAGTGTCAAATTTTTTAAGGGAAAAGGAAGGTGGTGTCTCTTCCCCTCAACCCTATATCTGTGGAAGCTCCTTTATAGCAATGGGGGTTAGATTTCATTGGAGAGATAAATACAAACTCCTCTAAGCAGCATAAGAAGATTCTAACTACCACTGATTACTTCACAAAGTGGATCGAGGCCATACCCACCAGGAGGGATACAAAAGAAGTGATAATGGATTTCTTAGAAAATAATATTTTGGCAAGGTTCGACTGCCTGAAGAAGGTTGTGATAGACAACATATCTGCATTCAAATCTGGGAAAATGATCAATTTTTTCCATAAATACCATATAAGCCTAAATCACTCTACGGCTTATTACCCATAGGGGAACGAACTGGCCGAATATTCTAACAAAATCCTTGTGAGGATTATTAAGAAGCTGTTGGAGGGTAACAAGAAAGCTTGGCACAAAAAATTGAAATATGCCTTGTGGGCCGACATAATCAACACGAAAAGGGCCATCGGTATGTCTCTGTTTTAGTTGGTATATGGAGTTGAGGTAATTTTTCTTGCCTCTCTAGGCGTTCTAGTCATGAAGTTATTGCGGGATCTTTTGGATGAGCCTAATCCCATTCAAAGAAGGATCAACCATATTATTGAGCTTAACGAAGTGAGGGACAAGGCTTATGATAAAGTCCAAATACACCAGGAGAAGATGAAAAATACCTTCGACAGGAGAATAAAATAAGACATTTTCCAAGTCGATGACTTGGTGCTAAAATTGGATGCCCCGCACGAGGAAAAAGGGAAGCATGGAAAGTTTGACCACTTATGGGTAGGCCCATACCTTATTACGGTGGATAGAGGAGACAATGTCGTCATTTTACAGTATCCAGATGGGTCGCAGTACGAAGGAGGCACAGTCAATGGGAGGTTCCTGAAACATACCTAGAATAAAGGGACTAAGGTCCATGTATCATAGTGTAAATATGTTTTATGTTTTAATCAGTATGGATGGTCAATCAGAAGATTTGAATCCCATGGAGAAGGCCCTCATATTAGAAGAGGTAACCATTCTTTCAAAGTATGTTTTCTTTCAGGAAGTAAAATAAAAGGAGGTTTTCAATGGAGTAGGCGACTAGTCTACAAGATGTTTGCTACCTCACTAGGAGGATAGCATCCCTCATGGAGCTAGTTGCTAACACTCTGTTAAGTTTTGGTCATAAAAGATACCTGGGAATTTCAGCCTCATCGAGAGGTATTGGGAAGGTATCTTAGTGTTCACAAAAGGGGATGATGGCACACAAAAAATCACACTCAGCCATTGGAATAAGCCTCGGTGGTGAATGTCGAAATCAGCATAACAGTCTATGGAATCAGAGGAGCAGGGTAAATAAGAGAATGTTGGGCACACTGAAGCCATTAAGTGGGACTCATCATCAAAGGGTGAGATTGATCGGATGGCAGATCAATGGCGTCAAAACATTTCACATGGAGAACATGCCCAACAAAAGCCACTTTTTCGGATTGTGAAATGGTTTAAAGGATGGAGGCATCTAACGGTCAAGAATGGGATCCAAGAAGATCCACGGTTGAAATTTATTTTTCATCCTAGAGTTGCGAGGGTGTGGCAGCAATTTCAGGTTGTGAAAAGTGGTACAAGCTGCTGAGATCGATGGTCACTACGAGAACGGAGGGATATCAGCATTCATAGTTCATTTCACAATCTTGATTAGCAAAAAGGGAAACAAAACCTCGCTTCATGAAGAATGGGAGGGTCCACCCTGATCAACAGTTGTGAATAAAATCGGTCTCTATCAATGGTTGAGATGCACATGCATGAAGTAGGGAAAGATGTAGCATAAAGAACCTCACATACCTACGGTTCAGATCGCAAAGAGTAATATCTACGGTGCAAGCCGCCTGGGAACGATGCGGAGGTTAGGTTGTGTGAAAAGCCATAAAGGGGTCCACATGAAGTTTCAAAGGATTGTCTTTTATAAAAACTCAAGCTCGCCAAATATCCAACCACATACAGAGCACCAGCATAGACCAACCAAGAGACTGTGCTGCAGAACAAGGTAGGCCCCTGATACCCTCTCAGTGCTATTTAGAAATGGACGTAATAGAAGTGGTAGGGGTAAGAGATGATGTAGAATGTGAGGCCGCAGGACAAAGGGCAGAAGAGATTCTGGTAGATGAGAATGCCAAGATTTTTTATACTATCTTGGTGGGAGAAGCTATTGAAACCGCCAAAGGAAAACTGGAAATTCTTAAGGACCGAGGTGGAGATACCTGTGATGTTTTTAAATCTTTCTTCCATTTCTTCTCTGTTGGCCAAACCCCCAATTTCCCTGAGTTTGTTGAATGGTGTGCAGATAATTTCTCTATCACTGAAGGTGTCATTATGAATAAATCAAAGTCTAGAATCCTTTGCTCAGTCCAAGCTTCCATCGTCCGCAAAACCCTACATATCCTAAATGAATTCGTCCATATATCCCAAGACTACCATGAAGAAAGTATTATACATTGTTTTAGAGAGTCTACAGATGAAGGTAAAGAAACCTGAAGGCCTGTTCTAAACCCGATAGTGAACCCATCGACCTATCTTACCCTATTGACCTCAACCAATTCAATGAAGAAACTCAGTGGTGTATATCCCTGGAAAGTCAGTTCCTAGGTCTAGATACTGACGTGTATGTCACAGATTCATTATTGAGTCTTTTGTTCATCTCAAGTACTTATCTGATCAAACCTGAATTACTTGGGAAATCCTATCAATCTTGCTGCCTTAAGTTTGATGAGTTCCTGGCCGAGAACATCTGTTCTCAGTTAGTGAATTTCCACGGCACTAGAATGTTTAGATCCACTTCTTTTTTATGAGGATTCTTATAGGTTATAATGAGGAGGACCTACAAGTACCAGAACTAGAAATCAGTGCTGATATGGCCACAGATTACTGTAAATTCATGAACCAATTGATGGCTGAAATATACAACCTCTTCTTTCAAGAAAGGTTACCTAGGGTGTTTCCTAAGATGAGGCAAATTCTGTAGCTGCCAAACAGCAAGAACATAGGGGACTGGTTCCTCACAGAATTTGTAATGACCATACGGTTGTATGGCTTTGTACATCCACCCTACATTCTGCCAGCTTTCCTAACTGCCAGGGTTTTCTCCCTAGAATTGATCGAGCAAAAACTCATTGTTGAATAAGAGCAATTCTGGAACTTTAAGAAAAGCTCAAATTTGATTTTCCCATGGGAATTAGGACCATACATAGTTAGAAGAATGGCTCCTTTTCCCCTTGTTACCAACTTGCTTAGAGGTATGGAGTTTTCCCTGGGACAAGAATTAAATTATGACCCTCACCAGATAATTTACAAAAGGAGAAAATCTCACAAATGCAGGCCATTTGAACACACTGAATTACCTGGACTTAGAGAAGCAACAAACTGGGAAGATTTCTCTAGTCCTATCCCAATGGACACCAACATAGAGCATAGCACTGGCTCACAGCTACTGGGGGTAGCTTCTCCCCAAAGAGAATTGGATAAAGTAGTTGCAATAGGCGGGGAATTCTCATCACTGGTCAGGTATTCAGTGAGTTCAATAAAAAGAGGGGGCCCAGAGCCCATGGACATTGAAGAAGTGGACATGGCCAGCAGGCCCAAGAAGAAGAAAATAAAACGGGGACAACAATTGGTGTAGGTTAAAAAGGTCCAGGAAAAGGGACATGTGAAGAAGAATAATTTAGTGAAAGAACATCAACAGGAAGAACCCAAGATAGCCTAATTGCAAATACAAGACTATGTATTTGATGAGCATACTCCAAGCAAGCATGAATCCAAAGAGGACTGGCTAGGATCTTACCAAAATAGGGCTGATAAGACTTTCAAGGAGACAACAGAACTATATAGTGAAGCATCATGGTTGCCTTACCCCAATGTGGCGCTGAAAAATGTAAGAGATCATGCCACTGAGACCCTTAGCTTAGCTTTGGCAATGGGGAACAAGGTGTCAGAGGTTTGTGTGAACCTCTCAAAGGTTCCCACTACTGACATAAGACACCTCAACAAAGAGACTGGAGATATATTGAATATGATATTGCTCAAGGCTACCGTACAAATGTCCAAGCTAGAGGAAAGTAAAGCAAAAAATTTAAACCTTTTAAGGAAGGTGAGAGCAGAGAACAGAGCACTCAAAGCCCAAATCAACAGTTTGCAGAATGAAGCAATGCAAATAGAAGGACTGACACATAAGGGGAGTTTGGCTCAGAAATTACTCAATGATAAAGAGAAGGAGATCCAGACCCTAAAAAAGAAGTTAAAAATTCCTACCACCTAGCTCGCTCAAGCAGAAGAATTGGATGACTTTGAAAGAGAAAAAGATACATTGAACGTTGAGCTTACCAACTGCAAATCTAAGCTACTAAAGCTCAAAGAAAAGCAGAGGTAGTGGGAAGCAGATATCCATCTTTTGAAGAAAAGTGTAACACCCTGGTTTTGACCCCATTTGCATTAAACCTATGCGATGTGTATATTGTAATGAATCATGGTGTGGAGCTAAATGCAAAATCCCCACCATCAATTTGGTTGTGTTATGTTTTGGCATTTGGAATTGTTGCCGATAGTATATCGTGATATACGACATACATTAGTTTGGCATCATGTAATTTTGCATTTTAATTAAATGAACCCCAACCAGCTATGTCACTGCAACTATATTGAAAAGGGCATGATTTTCCTAAGGATAAGGGGTAGGAATGTTAAATCTTGATCCTGTGGGAAAAACCATGTGTCAGCCACCCATGTTAAATATTTATCTTGTGGGAAAAACCCTGATGTTAGTTGAGGGAAGTTATTTGCTGGGTAGTGGGGGGTGGCAGAATTGCCCCCATGCACACTCCACCAGTTGGGTTGTTCATTCACATGGGCAAGGAAAACAGCAGGGGACGCTTCCACTCTCCCATTCTCTCCATATTTTTTGTTCACCTTCTCACGCACAGGCTTCTGTGTCATTTTACCCAGGCAGGGAGCTGAGGAATGGGTTTTTTTCCACTCTCACCCATGATTTTCCTATGCAGAGCCATTCACACTCTAGAGGCAGTGTGTATGTGTGTTTTTCCATACCTATTTTGGGGTGTGCATGTTCTCCTTATGGAGTGCTGGTCTACATACATGTTTTCTCCTATCCAGGATTGAGAATTGGACTTTTTCTCCCGTTTTGGGACTATGTAATGTTCCCATCGCTTCATTGTGAGATGGGGTTGTTGTTCTTTCCCTGATTTGTGGTTTCTATTGTCTTCCCATGTTTTGTTGGATCTGTTTTCCTTTACGTATGGGAGCTGGTGTAGGTTATTGTTGAGTTTTTTTGGCCAGAATAGGGCCAAGAACGACTCAGGAATTGATTTCCCCTATCCAGGCTATGAATCACTTGTTTGGTTGCATGCATGTAGTGGTTGGTCTTCGGACTGATTTGGAGTGGGATGAGGGCTTGTTTTACTTGATAAACCTGGTGTGTTTGGGAGCCACACAGACAGAGCTAGAGGGTTTCCTTTATTCTCCACAACCCTTGAATAGCACTGGAAGGGAAGTCAGGGCTTGAGGGACTGTGTAGTAGAGAAGGGATTGATTCCTTGTGTTGGGTGTGTGGGTGTCTTAGAAGTCAGGATAGTTCCAATTTAGGTGTACATATCTCTTCGATGAGCTCACTAGCTTAGCATTTAGCCTTTCCCAACTCCTTGATGGCCTGATAAACCCAACTATGTTGGCTTGGCTAATCTGTTACTGGCATGATAAACCCAACTGTGTTGACTTGGTTGTTTTGTGTATCCTTGGCTATGTGTAAGATTTCTTCTTCCTTATTCCTTGGGGGGTCATGCCCAGCTCGAGGGTGGCAGCACTGCTGAGAGATTAAGGGGCACGTTGACCTATGGTTGGGTGGAATGTTGCAGTGATGTAGCTGGTTGCAGGATGAGTTTTTTATAAGATAAGTATTCTTGACCATTTCATCTCTTCATTTATATTTATTGTTTAAAGAATGATGATGAACATGTTAAATGCTAGAATGAACCTATGTTTGCTTCCACTGTATGATAAATAATTTTGTAGCTGTGCATGTTCTAGTTCAAAGCATTTTATTCAATTTTTAGGTATGTTCATGTTCATGGGGCGGTTAGCCCGAATGTTTAATGTTATGATACTGTCCTATTCACTGGTCGAAGGTTTGGGGATGTTATTGTGTGGTATTAGAGCTAATGTTGCAGCATTGGGGCCTCAGAGGGCCATGAAGAATCAGCTAACATACGTAGGTTTCCCTCTGCCCAGCAGAAATCAAAAAATTTCCAAAAAATTTTGTTGAAAATTTTCCAAGTGCCGATCTTGTCAGATCATCAAAGGACTAAGAGGGAAGCTCCTCCGATACAACAGACAATTTAGTCAGAAGGCCACCCGATGAGGGATCGGCAGAAGGAATTTCACGAAAATTTTCCAAGTGTAAGACTGTCAGCTCATTAGAGGACTAAGAGGGAAGCTCCTCCAATACAACGGACAATTTAGTTGGAAGGCCATCTGATAAAAAACCCGATGTCGACAAAAAATAGATAAGGAAGTAGTCGACACCACGGCAGAGATCCCCGAAAGACTATCGAACGTCACCAAAGTTTAGTGGATGGCACAACTAATGAAAAGGAAAAAGTCACCAGAAGAGAAAGGAAGTTTTTACTGAAAAATAGATGATGAAGACACCACGATGTCAGTGGAAATTAGATGATAAGGGTGCTGACACAGAGGAGAAAAGAGAATTTTCAGAAAATTCTCTAAGTGAGGAAATCGTCGGCGAAATTTAGTGGATGGACCCACTGAAACATCGACAGAGATCCCCTAAAGACCACCGAAATGTCAGTGAGAATTAGACGATGAAGCAGTCGACACGGCAACAAACATCAGAGAAAAATAGAAGATCGGATCGCCGACCAATAGATGAAGAGGGTGCCGATACATCAGCGGATGAAAGGAGATAAAGAAATTTTCCAAAAATTTTCTAAGTACAGAAAAATTCAGAAAATTTTAGTTGAAGAGATTGCCGATGAACGTCATCGAAAAAATTTAGAAGATCCGACCACTGAAATGTCGGTGGAAAATAGGTGATGGAGCCGATACGTCGAAAAATATTAGTGGTTCGGACCACCAACATGTCGAGAGAGATTAGTTGAATGGACCGTCGATGCATCAGAAGAATTTAGTTGTTTGGGAGTCCACCATTGCGGCTGTCAGTTGGTCTATCACTCCGATGATTAGAGTCTTCAACTGCTGATAGTGCTCCGGTTGTAGATGCAACGGAAAGAGTTTGTTGTTTGAATTGTCGATATGGTGGAGACGATTAGTGGATCTGATCACCAATACATCAGAGGAAAATAGTTGATGAGACCGCTGATGAGTTTTATGCTTCGTGGAACCCACATTTGGTTTGTTTCCCGCTATTGCGGCTACCTAAAGAACTATTTACCCGATGCATAGTGCTTCCGACCGCCGATACAGTGTTATGGGAGATAGTCTCCTCGCCGATGTCGTAGTAGATAAAAATTCCAATCAGCGATATACAACAATCATTGGCATCACCAATAGTAGTCCGGAATCTTAGACGACCAAGGATCCAATACATCAAAAAATTATAGTGATAGGGCCGCCGATAAGCGCCAGAGGAAAACTAGTTTTTTTGACCGCTGAATTGTCGGAATTTTAGATGGGATGAGACCCGATTTGACAAGGGAAGTTTTGGGTTTTCAAGTGGGATTTTGTCAATGATTTTCAATTGTTTTTCAGTGGATTTTTTAGCAGATTGTCAGCAGATTACAGGGCTGTGAAGGAAGAAAATTTTGTCTTTGAGCAAAATTGTTATTTTATGATTTTTCTAAGAGAAGGTAAGTAGTTTTGATTTATATCAATGTATGCACCTAACAATTGTCACTACTAACACGCTTGCAGAATCATAGTCACCTTCAAGGGTAGTATTCTAGGTGGTGCATTTTGGTAAGTAAGTGGTGGTTCAGTTATGAGAACCCATGATGGATATGATGCTCAGGATTCTTACGAGCATGCAGGAGATTCCATGGGAGAAAATGTACGTAATGGAAATAATGACATAGAGTCTAATGGAACGACATTCCAAGAGACACCGTCAGATGTTTTAGCCACCATGAGAAGCTTGATTAAATCCCAGGAAGAGTAGCATCAGTTGAATGCTACTATCCTATAGAGTTTGATAGACTTGCAAAGAAACATAGACTCTAGGTGTTGTACAACAAGACCGAAAGGAAGTAAGAGCAGTACTAGGAGAATGAGAAGGACTTCTAGTGGGTCATCTGACTCTGAAGAATCTAGCAGGGATACAAGCTCATATTCTTGTAGAAGGAAAAGAAGGAGACACCATAGGGATTGCTCTCAGGATGAATTTAAGAAGGCTAAACCTCCTACATTTGATGGTGCGGTAAAGACTGGACAAGAGGCTGAAGCTTGGCTTCTTGGGATAAAGAAGTACTTTCAAGTGCAGGATTATTCAGGAAACATGAAGCCAAGAGTTTCCATATTCAATCTGAATGGAAGGGAATCCAATTGGTGGGAACACTTCAAGCAAGTAAAGAGGATCAGTGAAAGGAGACTGAAGTGGAAACAGTTCAAGAATTATTTCGAGTAGAAATACCTCTCTGACAGGTATTATGATGACAAGATTAAGGAGTTCCATGAGCTAAGATTGGGACAGCAGACCATGGAAGAGTATGCAAATAAATTCTTGGATCTTTTGAGGTATGTCTGGTACATCAGAGATTAAAAAGTGAAGGTCTGACATTTTCTGAGTGGATTGCCTTGAGCTTACAAAGATAGAATTGAATTTCATGAACCTAAAACTCTCGAAGAAGCAATAAGGAAGGCTAAGTATTGCTATGAGAAAATAAAAGGTAAACCTGATTACCATTAAGCATGGAAGGCAAAGAAGAATGAGAAGTTTGACCAAAGAAAGAAAGGTTTCAAACCTTCTAACTTCAGGAATCAGCAGAAACAGCCATCCCAAGCTGCGAGTAAACTAGTTGGAGTGATAGGAGAAAAGTCTAAAGATCCACAATAGAATAGAGGAACACTCCAATGCTGGAAATGTAAAGGACCACACATGTGCAGAACTTGTCCACTCAAGAATGAGAGTGCAAGACCAGCTTACAACATTCAAGAAGTAGGAACAGTGGGCCAAGTAGCAAGGGCAGTCCCTAGGATTTATGCAGCACTGGAGTACTGCCAGGCAGATCACCATTCAACTGTGGTTGAAGTTGCAAGTAAGATTGTTTAGCAATCTGTTTCTATTTTGATTGACCCTGGTTGTACTCACAGTTACATTACTCCTAGGGTAGTGGAGATTTGTGCTTTTAGAAAGTAAAGCATAGGAAATCTTGGTTAGTTTAGCTAGCCACTGGACCTAAGAGAAATGTTAGTGAAGTGGTAGAGAAATGTCCATTGGTTATGAATGGATTGATCACTTTTTTAGATCTAAATGTTATACCACTTGGTTCCTATGATGTTATCATTGGAATGGATTGGTTAGAAGCTCACAGGGTAAATCTTGACTGTTATAACAAGAATTTCGAATGCATGGATGAAGAAGGAAACCTAGTAGTTGTGAAAGGTATTCCAAAGGTGATTTCAATAAGGCAGGTTTCAGCAATGCAGTTGAAGAAGTTATGTAGGAAAGGTTTCCAGTTGTATGCAGCTCAAATTTTGGATCCAATAGGAGATGAAACTCTTAGGTTGGAGGACTATCAAGTGTTACAGGAATTCAAGGATCTGTTTCTTGATGAGATTCCAGGGATTCCTCCAAAGAGGGACATTGATTTCACAATTGAACTTGTGCCAGGAGCAGCACTAGTGTCCAAGACACCCTACAGGATGAGTACACTGGAGATTCTAGAGTTGAATATGCAAATGCAAGAGTTGTTGGAAAAGAAGTATATCCGACCGAGTGTGTCTCCTTGGGGAGCACTAGTTTTGTTTGTAAAGAAGAAAGATGGTAGACTCAGGTTGTGTATTGATTACAGACAATTGAACAAGGTTACTGTGAAGAATAAATATCTTTTGCCTAGGATTGATGACCTCTTTGATCAAATGAGAAGAGTAAAGGTATTTTCCAAGATCGACTTGAGGTCTAGTTACCATCACGTGAGAATCAAGGATGAAGACATTCATAAGATAGCCTTCAGAACAAGGTATGGACATTATGAGTTTGTAGTGGTACCATTTGGTCTCACAAATGCACCAACTACATTTATGTGCCTTATGAACAGTGTCTTCAGTAGGTTTTTGGACAAGTTTGTTCTTGTTTTCCTTGATGACATTCTTGTTTATTATAAGAATGAGGAAGAACATAAAGATCATTTTGAGATTGACATTGAAATTGCTCAGGGAGCATCAGTTGTATGTAAAGCTGAGCAAATGTGACTTCTATAGAGACATAATTCAGTATTTGGGTCACATTATCTTTGAGGAGGGTATATCTATGGACCTTGAAAATATTGAATCCATTATGAATTGGCCTACTACAAGAAATGTGACAGATGTAAGATCTTTTATGGGACTTGCAGGATACTACCGGAGATTAATTAAGGGATTCTCCAAAGTTTCACATGCCATCACTTCTTTGCGAAAGAAGGGGATGAAGTTTGAATGGACATTGAGGTGTGAAGAAAGCTTCCAGCAGTTGAAGAATATTCTCACTAGTGCACTAGTATTGAAAGTTGCAAATCCAGAAAAAGATTTTTTGGTATGTACCAATGCATGCGGACAAAGGGCTTGGAGGAGTCCTTATGCAAGACAACCACGTGATATGTTATGAGTCAAGAAAGATAAAGGAGGATGAGAAAAACTATGCCACTCATGATTTAGATCTTGTAGCCATAGTACATGCTCTCAATATGTGGAGGCATTACTTGATGGGTAGAAGATTTGAACTAAGGACAGACCATTGTGGTCTGAAGCATCTATTTGATCAGCCTACTCTGAATGCTAGGAAAGCAAGATGGATGGAGTTTTTATGTGAGTTTGATTTTGAAATCAAGCACATAAAGGGAAAATAGAATAAGGTAGCTGATGCACTTAGTAGGATGGTGTAGGAAATGCATGTGGCATCCCTTAGTATTTGCCAATCAGATTTGAGGCAGCAGACCGTTAATTGTACTGCCAGAGATGAATTGTATGAGCTGGTAAAATACAAATTGCAGTAGAAAAGTCTTGAGAAGAGGTATGAGGGATATAAATTGGAAAAAGATGGACTTCTTACTTATAAAGGTAGAATTTATATTCCAAATGTAGCAGAGTTGAGGAGAGTTGTTATGGATGAAATCCATCCAACTCCGTATTCTGTTCACCCAGGATACCAGAAGACAATTGCTACCGCCAGGAAACAGTACTTTTGGCTAGGAATGAAAAAGGATGTGGCTAAATACATTTCAAGGTGCATGAAGTATCAGTAGGTAAAGGTTGAGAATCAGCACCCAGCATTTTTGTTGCAGCCTTTGCCAATTCCAAAATGGAAATGAGAAGCTATTTCCATGGATTTTATTACAGGATTTCCAATGACATGGAGATGTTGATGTATATGTAACTTTGGAATGTATTCTTCTATGTATCTTATATATTGTAACCCAATGTTTATTCCGGGATGTCTCTATTATGTATTTGAGTCATGTGGTCCTGCCCCGATGTTCCGATCGGGAGGATTAATAATGTAATCAAGTCATATCAAGTCATTGGGTAAGTCCCCACAGTTTCGAGGCACTTGAGTTATTATACACTAATTAAGGTGTAGGATCGAGTAGTAATTATTAGGTTGAGCCTACGTGTGAAAAGGAAATTCAAGTGAACGGATGAATATAAATAGAGAGTGAGAGTCTCTCTATTTATCACTTGTGAAATACATCACTTTCTCTCCCAAGTGTGGCACACTACTGAAGGAGGAAATTTTGGGACTAGACAGAAGACATAAGACTACTGTTGTTTTGGGAGAGCTCTTACTGTTTTGGTGTTGATTCTATCTTAGAGGAAGTTGCGGGGTTTTCTCCTTTATGGTTTCCCCGAGGAAAACTCTTTGTGTCTCTTGTCTCTTGTGATGTGCTTATGTTTTATTGCTGTACTTGTTATTATCTCAGTGAAAAGATCCTAAGATCTTAATGCTAGCTTAAATGTGATGAAAAACTAATAGGAGACAGCATGATTCCATCATAGTTGTGGTAGACAAGTTGACAAAGGAGGCACATTTTATACTGGTGAAGTGTACACATAAGGTTGATGACATTGCAAAGATATTCATGAAGTATATTTTCAAATTGCATGGATTTCCAAAGGAAATAGTCTCTGACAGAGAGGTCAAGTTCACTTCCAATTTTTGGAAGGGGTTGTTTGCAAATTTGGGTACAAAGCTAAAGTTCAGCACTTCATATCATCCTCAGACAGATGGGCAGACAAAGAGAGTTAATTAGGTGCTTGAAGATATGCTTCACATGTACGTGATGGACAAACCAACCAAGTGGGAATATTACTTACACTTGGTAGAGTTTGCTTATAACAATGGACAGCAGGCATCCTTGGGGATGAGTCCGTATGAAGCTTTGTATGGAAGAAGGTGTAGGATGCCAGTGACTTGGGATAATCTAGTGAACAGGGTTGTGGTTGGACCATAATTGCTCAAGGAAATGGAGCAAGAGGTTGTAAAGATCAGGAAGAATCTGAAAGTAGCACAGGACAGACAGGAAATCTATGCAGATAAGCATAGGGTGAATAGGGAGTTCAGTGTTGGGGATCATGTTTACCTCAGAGTGAGGGCAAGGAAGAGTTCCTTGAAGCTTGGAAATTGTGCCAAGCTTTCACCAATATATTGTGGGCCATTTGAAGTGATTGAAAGAATAGGGCCAGTTGCATATAGACTTGCATTTCCTGCTAGCACTAGAGCTCATAATTTTTTTCATGTTTATTTTCTTAAGAGATATGTACATGATCCTAACCATGTGATAAATTGGGATGTGATTCAGGTGGAACCCGAGGGAGAGTTCCAAATTGAGCCAATGTGCATCCTCGATAGGAAGGTCACAATGCTCTGGAACCAAGCCATAGGGCAGGTAAAGGTGCAATGGGAGAGCTACGAGCTTGAAGAGGCTACATGGGAGCTAGAGGATGTGGGCGATTGGCATATCCATTTTTGTTCAATTTTGCAGAACACTGAGGCGATACCAATGTAGCATTTTGTTCAAATTTTGTAAAGCACTGAGGATAGTGCTATCGAAGGGGGAGGGGAATGTAACACCCCAGTTTTGACCCTGTTTGCATTAAATGTATGTGATGTATATATTGTAATGGATCACGGTGTGGAGATAAAGGCAAAATCCCCACCATCGATTTGGTTGTGTTATGTTTCGGCATTTGGAATTGTTGCCGATAGTATATTGTGATATACGACACATATTAGTTTAGCATCATGTAATTGTGCATTTTAATTAAATGAACCCCAACCAGCTGTGTCACTGCAACTATATTGAAAAGGGCATGATTTTACTAAGGATAAGGGGGGGGAATGTTAAATCTTGAGCTTGTGGGAAAAGCCATGTGTCAGCCACCCATTTAAGAACCCTGATGTTAGTTGAGGGTATTTATTTGCGGGGTAGTGGGGGGTGGCAGGCTTGCCCCCATGCACACTCCACCATCTGGGTTGTCCATTCATGTGGGCAAGGAAAATAGTAGGGGATGCTTCCACTCTCCCATTCTCTAAATAGTTTTTGTTCACCTTCTCACACACATGCTTCTGCGTCGTTTTACCCAGGAAACGAGCTAAGGAATGATTTTTTTTCCACTGTCACCCACGATTTTCCTGTGTAGAGCCATTCACATTCGGGAGGCAGTGTGTATGTGTGTTTTTCCATACCGATTTTGGGGTGTGCGTGTTCTCCTTATGGAGTGTTGGTCTGCGTACATGTTTTCGCCTATCTAGGATTGAGAATTGGACTCTCTCCCATTTTGGGACTGTGTAATGATCCCATCGCTTCATTGTGAGATGGGGCTGTTATTCTTTCCTTGACTTGTGGTTGTAGTTGTCTTCCTGTGTTTTGTTGTATGTGTTTTTTGTTACGTCTAGGAGCTTCTATAGGTTATTGTTGAGTTGTTTTGGCCACGTTAGGGAAAAGAACGACTCAAGAATTGATTTCCCATGCCCAAGCTGTGAATCGCTTGTTTGGCTACGTGCATGGAGTGGTTGGTCTTCGGAATATGTTGGAATGGGATGAGGGCTTGGTTTTCTTGATAAACCTGGTGTTTTTGGGAGCCACACAGACAGATCTAGAGGGCTGGATTTATTCTCCACAACCCTTGAATAGCACTCAAAGGGAAGTCATGGCCTAAGGGACTGTGTAGCAGAGAAGGGACAGATTCCTTGTGTTGGGTGTATGGGTGTCTTAGAAGTCACACTATTTCTGGTGTAGGTGTCCATAGCTCTTCGATGAGCACACCAGCTTAGCATTTAACCTTTCCCAACTCCTTGATGACCTGATAAACCCAATTGTATTGGCTTGGCTGATCTGTTGTTGGCCTGATAAACCCAACTATGTTGGCTTGGTTGTTTTGTGTATCGTTGGCTATTTGTAAGCCTACTTGTTCCTTATTCCTTGGGGGATCATGCCCATCTCGGGGGCGGTAGCACTGTTGAGAGATTAAGGAGCACGCTGGCCTATGGTTGGGTGGAACGTTGTAGCGATGTAGCTGGTTGCGGGATGAGTTCTTTATAAGATAATTATTCTTGACCATTTCATCTCTGCATTTATATTTATTATTTAATGAATGATGATGAACATGTTAAATGCTGGAATGAACATATGTTTTCTTCCGCTATATGATAAATAATTATGTATATGTGGATGTTCTAGTTCAAATCATTTTATTCAATTTTTAGGTATGTTTATGTTCATGGGGCGGTTAGCCCGGTTGTTTAATCTTATGGTAGCGTCCTCTTTGCCAGTCGAAGGGTCAAGGATGTTACAAAAAGCGATGCAGAATTAAAATCCATATTAGCGATGAAGGAAAAGGAGCTTCAAGGAAGCAGTGCAGAGAGTACAATTCAATCCATAGGTGTGGCCAGAGAGATAGATACGAGTTCCCTCTCTAGAGAAATGTCCCATATAGGCCTAAAAGATACAAATCTCATTAAACTAAAACAACAGATCGAGGAACTGGAAAAATAAAGGGTCATAAAGAAACAAGGAAGAGAAAAGGCAGAAGAGAAATGCCAAGGACTGATTCAACAAAACGCCAAGTTAAGCCAACAAGTGATCGGTAAAATTGCCTTACACAGTGCTAGGCATTTGATCTGGGATCAGATCATTATAGAAGCTGATTAGTTCTAGCCTTATCTAGATTTCATTTAAGACCAGGAAAGTGCTATGGTAGAAGCCAAGAAAAAAGTCCTAACAGTATTAGGAGAAATACAAAAAAGGCCCTTGGTGACAGTAGAGAATGCCATTACTTTCTTGAGCTCTTTGTCAGATGATCACGCCAACCAATATGGTATCCAAAATAGGATTCCTATTGTCTTTGGAGCTAGAAAGGTAGTTTCTAAGAATAGGATGTTGGAGACTGTACGGGCCAAAATAGGAGTTATTGAGCACAAATGCCTGGAGGTCATCAAGCTATTCAGGCCATTGGTAAGCAAAGGACTCCCTTTTTTCTAGGAAGAAAAGGGTCCTTTATTGTCCCAGAAGGAATATCGAGAGTGCCTGGTGCATTGCTGATTAGACAACAACAAGTTTGGAGATATGCAACAATCGTTGCCAGGGAAGGTCATTTTTGATAAATTGACCAGTGATTTTGAATTGCTGTTTGATTTTAAAGCCGCATGCGCTAAGGTCCCTGAGGATTCATACCCAAAAATGATGGAGCTCAAAGCGCAAGCATACGACATGGCCGTTGCAACCCTGGCTGGTCCCGATTTATGGAAATTCATTTAGCAATGTGGGTCGACCAAATTCAAAATGAATCCATAAGAGTGGCAATGATAATACACAAGAAGTTTCTTTGTGTTGCATGCTCGTCCCAATGGTCGCCTCTCTCAGAACTTTATATAGTTGTCACCCGCCAGATGGAAATATAGGAAACTCTCATGCATATTTCCTCCTGCATTACACATTTCATTGTTAAGCCATTTCATGCAAATCATAGCTGATGTGCCACCTAAGATTTGGTTAGAGGATTTCCTTCCATTGTAACAAATTTTGATTCCCGGATGTCAGTCTAGGAAGTTCGAATGCTATAAATATACCTCTTGAAGAAGGAGAAAGGGTTGAAACCAATGTAATTTTTGCTGTGTATGTTTTCAAGAGAATTTTAGTAAAATTGAAGAGCCGAGGTCAATGTTTCATATAGGGATTCATGTGTCATTTGTATTTGCAGTATGTTGCTTCCTTTCTTATGTGAATGTTTTTTCCAGTTTATCTTGCCCATTTTGTTTTATTTCATATCTAAACATAGTGTATAATAGTTTGGAATTCATACTTGCTATGCTCCATTTGCTGTTTCATATATTCACCAAAGTTTTCTTCTAAAGTTAATACATAATTCATTTTCTCAAAGCTATGTGTTGATGGTCTGTTCATGTTCTTCTTTTCCACTAGACAATTATAAATCGACTGCGACCGAGTGGCTACCTTGCCCCTATGTTGAAATTGCTCGCATAAGTTTTGTTTATTTCTATTACATAGCTTGACTCCATCGCCCAATGGTTATGTTTTTTGTTTCAACCAATTTTACGAACAATTTATAGTTTCACTTATATATCTGGCATTGTTAACATTTGGTGAGAGATCCCTCTCAGAGGAGCAGAAGGCTAGTTCTCTCTTCGAAAGTGGTTCTGCTGTTACCTAGGAGCGAGCCTTCCTCAACCTTTGGCTCAATTCTGGTGCTAACAAGAACCTAAGTTGGAATTGCGCGAGTTCATGTACGTTTGATTCAAGGGAGGCTTTAGAGAATTGCAAAAATAGATTACATGAAGTCTCCATGAGAAGGTGTGCAATAGTTACAAGGTCTGTGCGACGGATGGAGACTGAGTCAAGGGAGTTACCCATCTATAAGCATTTCATATACACCTTGGATGTGGCTCCCAAGACCTTTGATAACTCTAAGAAGTTGCGACAAGGAACCCAACAGGTTGTGCATATAGTTCTAAGTCCTGACAAATAGCCTACAATTCATGATACAGTCCATAAAGAAAAAAGGGAGTATAGTCAAGAAGATCAACGATGCTAATGTTCACCAACACAGCATAGCTACTCAGCAAGATTATATACCGAGGGATGCAGAAGATAATCCGATTAACTTCAGTAGGCCAAAAATAGGTGAAACAATTAAAGATCACAGAATAATACAAAAGTGCTCACAGGATGAAGCAGTTGTACAAATCGCAGATCTCCTACAGGAATACCAGACCCTCTTCCCTCTCAACAACACAAAAAAAAGGGGAACAGTGGAAGACTTAGAGACGATGAAGATACCCTTGCGATTACAGACTAAGCCATCTTAGCAATAGTCGTCGGCATGGTATTATCAATATATTAGGGTGAAGCCATCCACAGAAGGAAGACTTATCCTACAATATGACAGTAGAGTATTCAAGCACCCACACAAAATAAAGACAACTTGGCTAAGGCCATATATGATTGCACAAACTATGGATATGGGAAGAGAAAAACCCCAAAAAAGTTGATGGTTCCCACGTTGTAAGTTTGGTGAGCGGCAGTTTCCTGAAACCTTACTACGACACATGTAAAAAATAAAAAGAAGCGGCCAAAAGGCGTAAACTATTCTATTGCAGGATTGTGACAGAACCAGCAGAAAGCATGAATAATAAACCGCCCAATAATCAATTCGTTGCATAAACCCAAGTGGGTGAAGTAAAGTGTGCAAGGGGAAAGGCAAGAAGGGGCCAAAGGATGAAAAAACTGGAATGACAGGCTTGCTAGCATTAACCAGTGGATCCATGCCAAATATTTGTATGACTGGGGAACCTGCATGGAATTAAATAAAAGAAATATGAAGAGTAGGGTGGCATAGTTTTAGATCTCATCAACCGTCCTACCACTAATTTACATAACTAGTCTGAAAAGTACAACTCGAAAGGACAGCTATAGAAATTAATGAAAAAGAATTGGAAAAGGAAACCCGAGATATTGATTAGACCTAAATCTCCTAACAAATGATGATTGAAAGAAACTGTGGAATATGTAAATATTCGGCTACTCCATCAAGCAGTTTTATTTTACGCACAGCGAGAACAAGAGCCGAACCATTACAGAACTACATCATGTCACATGTCTTTTGTTTCATTAACGCCCATGGTAATTAACATTCCCAGTGAGAGTGAGGTATCAAATGCAATTGTCATCTCTGGTTTCCTCATTGATGAGGAAGTAGAAAACCAGTCAGCTGAAGGCCCACAACTGCAACAGCCACTAGAGATCGACACAATGGAAAGAATAAGGAAGCCACAAACAATTCCAACCCCTAGTTTACATCCCATGTCGAACCCAGTTCAGGGAATACCAATTCTTCTAGGTGAGCCATCTGCACGACCATTGCTGAGAAAAAGGAAACTTAAGGTTCCATCCACTCCAAACAAGTGAGGAAAGGCACATGCTACTAAGCAAAGAAATGATGGTGGATACAAAGCCTTGCTACCGTAGACAGAGCCAGGGGTAGAGCGAGCCGACCCGAACTTCCCATGCTACATTCAGCCAAGAAGGCCTGGTGCAGTGGATGCAGATATTTTGAAAAATGAGATGACCAATTTGATAGCACCATGAATCCCTATCTGCATGACCTTGCTGCATGATATCCTCCCCAATTTGGCTGTATTGAAGTTCCAAGGATACAACACTCGGCAATAAGAGGGGTTGCAGATAGAAGACTGCATGAACATAAACTAGGCTGCTACATGTGCTGTCAAGGTACTCAAGCCACAGAAGTTGGTCGAGGGAGTGGCCACTGCAGGATGAACCAACATGCTCTTCATACCTCACTTCGGCCATAGCATATAGGTCAATACGTATGTAAAGAAGTTACTAGTCTACTTTCATAGAGGATACTTATGGCTGGATCGGCCATATCCAGTTAATGCTAAACTAATAGCGAGAATAACAGGACTCCCAAACGACAACAAAGATCCTCTACCTTACCTGGCTAAAAACAATACTAAACCCATCAATAAGAAGCACAATCTTTAGTGAGCAGGATGGAGCTACTTTCTTGGGCCCATCCAATAGAAAAGTGTCTATATTGCTGCAAAAAACTTATCTTGTAAAATATTTCATAAGATGATACCATCACAGTGTTTGACAATGGTAGTAGAAATTGCAGATTTATGTGCACAGGGAGAACATTTTAACTAGTCATGGTACTTTCTAAATGCACTATTAAAAGATGTGATGCTGGCTCAACACAAGAAAGGTCTCAAATTCTACTATTCCTGGTTACTAATTTTGATTTCCTTCACTATCTGGGCTGACCCTCCGGACTATGTACACATGGATGTTCCAATATCTTGTCTGGGGGAAAGATACCAGAATCTATGGGAAGATAGGGAAGACAACAACCACCAACAAGATAACAATATTGTATTCTTCATGCATGCAGAGGTGCTACGACAAGTTGTCTAGAAAACTCACAAGATCCGCGCCACAACTGTGCATAGGTATGTTGCTTTTGTCAAGTTTGAAGTTGATGTACATAATATAAATATACTGCCCATAAAAGATCCACTTCGGCAGATACATCAAGCAATATTTATAGTGACCAACGATGATGTGGATGCAATTATCAATCTGTGGCCTGAGGAAAGGCGTGGCCCACTCGCAGAGCCACTAACCAAAGAACAGAATGCAGAAGAACCATCAATTCATCAAGTTAATGGTGAAGAGCATGTAGGTGATGATGCCAAAGAGGATTCATTGCAAGAAAACATGGAGGATGATGATGATATGGAGTACTTGGACCAGCATTCTTCAAAGCAGCTACCTGGTGGATATTAGACGCAGAACCAAGTGTAGCTCAAGGAAGGCCACTCATCTCAAAAGAAATAGAAAGTCAACAAAATGATGAACACAACTACATTAACTAAGGATGAGTTATAGGAACTTGCCAACGCTGTTAAGAAAGTTGCGTAAGATAACCTCAACGGTCTAAGGTCCCAGCAAGTGAGAATTGCTACTCGAGTCCAGGACCATCTCAATAAGTTGAAAGTGGCTATCAACGATATCAAGGACATTGTGGAGACCAAAAAATATGGTGTTGATCCTAACATTCCACTAGTCACACCGATGTTAGTACCACCGATCAAAGTGATCATTTAGAAGAAAGCACTCAAAGTGAATGAAGAGACAAGCATAGGTACTGGTTATAACAATGTTGAGATAGACTTCTCCAAGTTTCTCTTGGAGGAGGTCTATAACTGAACTTCGGTGAAGGAAAAACGTCATTGCTTACCAGGAAACAAAGAAGCAAAATAAGGCCAAGATGTGCAAGGCCCTGTTGGAAGGAAAGGATTGGGAAATGCAGGAGCACATCAACCTCCTAGCTGAGAAGAAGTAGGAAATATTAGCCCCGAAACAAAGCCGTATCACATTGGTGGATTCTATTAATAATTCCATTGCATCATTCCCACTAGAGGCTATGCAAGAAGATGAAGACTCCTTGGCTAAAGTCACTAGGCTTGTGAAGATCGCACAAGATCTTCAACACCAAGTAGAATATTTGCAAGCCAGAAAGATACCAAGCACACCCTCGAAGCTACTAGCAGAAAGAAGAAAAACAATGTCTGAAGCTACTGAGAAAATCAAATACGAAGAGGCACTCTACGCAAAGGTCGCAGACGCTGTTGCGACTATTTGGAAAACATTGCTAGAGGATGACACAACTGAGAAAATAAGGCTAAGTATACAAGAGGCAGATGAGAGCATCAGTGCTGCAAAGGTGGAAATGTGGAAGCTACCCCTCCAGCAAAAGGTCATTAAGAATGCAGAGATCAAAAGTCTCCAGTAGGAAGTGCAGACCCTTCATGAGCAAGAAAAAACTAGGGAATCCTAGGTTGACGGATTCCATTCAGAAGCAAAACAGCTCACAGAACATATTCAGCTGATGTAGTAGAAAATTCAGAGCATACTGTAATTGATAGAGAAAGACTTGTTGGAACATGTACATTCCGACCGTGTGGAGCAATTTGTCGCGCAAGCAAAGGTAGCTACAGAGGAAGTTGCTAAGGTGGAAATAATGGTGCAGGCATTCCAAGGCAAGGTCTCTACTACTGCGCATCCATACCTAGAACCAACAAGTTCAAAATAATGCAAGCAAATATGACCAAGGCACTTGGCTAAAAAAATTGAAATTTTGAAATTTTGAATTTTGGAGGCAACCATAGCACCGCATGTGCATAACAAGGATCTAGAACTAGTAGCAGAAGTTGTGCAGAAATGATGATGCACATTAATTCGACCGCCAAACTGGTTATTAAACAAATGATGGAAATTCCAAGGCAACTGGAAAGAACCCATAGACTGTTAAATGCATCAAGATTCAACAAATATTTAGCGGTTGAAACAGGACAGCACTGCAGGCAGATCAGGTGTGGGGAACTCTGTAATGGTGGTCGTCCATCTCATCACCATGTGATCATGACTGTCAATACCCAAAAGTGGCGAGGCTGATAATCATAGCATCTCTAAGAAGGAAATTCGGTACACAAGATGAGGGTCTTGTCATAATAATGCACCTAGATAAGCTAGCATGGAAGATGACCTGATGCTCTTCCTATAAGATCGGGGTTCACTTGCAACAAGCATACATCACTGAGTTGTGCTGATCAACCACCAGATGTAGTTACAAATGATTTGGGGAGTGTCTTACCGAGGAGCCTTGTGGGATAAAGTTGTTGCTGTAGCTTTCAGCGTGTCAGGTGTATGCAGAGACAACAAGAAGGAATATGGTGATAGTCTCCTAGTTACTTCAACCCAGTGACAAGCATTCGGAAAATTCATCCCTGGCTATTAGTAGATCAATAGATTAGTGGTCCTATCAGTGGAACCAAAGCAAACTCCAGTAGGGACCAGAGATCCATCCCATTTTGACAAAGTCTGTAGGGTCCAAACCAGATTCCGCAGCAACCCATAGAAACCACATGTCAAACCCCAGGAGCATGAGAATGGCGGAAGAGCCAAGGCCACTTGGATTTCCATGTCAAAATGGTACACTAACCACCCTTGGTGAAATTAGAGGTGGACTATGATAATATTATGAAATATTCCTAGAGAAAAGACAACATTCATGTTCACAGGGATCATGGTCCCAATAAGAAGCACATAAGCTTACCTTATCGGCTCAACCGAACTCTAAACTTGAATCCTCTATTACCCATCCTATAAATGGTTCCAAGAAACAAGCTATATCAGTGTGCTAACCCCACAATGCACCTAAGTCTATGAAAATGTTTCCTTGAAGGAACCTAAAAGAAAAAAGAAAAAAAAAACATAAAAGAGCAAGGAGCAAGATGGGTAAGCTAAGAGGAAACAGAAGCTGCACACAAAAAGAAAATGAAAATTGAAAAATATGTCGCGTAAGTTGTGTTGCTTCATATGTCCCTTGCTTTGTGGCTCGGGATGAGCCATAGGTGACTGTTTGGGGCCTGTTGGCCCTAGAAAGGGGCATAATAAGGAAGTCTGCGCCTGCAACCAAGGAAAATGCGTCGCACGTGCACAATAGAAGAATAGGAAGATCATGAAGGATGTAAAGGGATTGTGAAGGTAGAGTATATAGGTGTGTGGTAAAGGAAATTCAAGCGCAAAATCCCACAAGGGGAAAATAGCCGAAAAGTGACGGATGCAGAATCCAGATCATGGTTGTATAGGATGGTGTAAGCCTGAAGCTACGCACATATGAGAAGATATTTGTAAGTCAAGCTGATAGTGCCTCGTGTCAAGTCATGATAACCACAGTTGTAACCAGAGGGGTGGCTAAAGGTTACCGATAACAGACTACTGGTATGCAGTTGGACTTGCATGGCCATGTAAATTAGTATAAATAGGAGGGATGCAATGGTTAGAAGGTTGGTTTGGGAGGTTTTTGTTGATCCTTGTTTAGTTTTCAGTAATAGTTTGTTATTCAGCAGTAATCCATGAGGGGGATTCCATTTTGTTGTAATTTCATATTGATCAGAAGAGGAGTAGACTTAGGAAGAGTATAGTAGCAATAGAGGGATTGTTTAGCCACAGATCTGGCTGCGATGTGAGTAGACCACTAGGAGTAGTAGTAGAATAGAAGAGCGAACTGGAGAGCATGAGAACTATAAGTCTGATCTTAAAGACACATCTCAAGATCAGTCTGCATCCCGCAGACTGCAAGGTGCTATATCGTTTCTCATGCCAGATGAAGAGCACCTTGCTAGTTTTTCCCAGATTGGTTTCCATGTTATCTCTTTTGTTTGAATGAATGGCTAATATGGTGAATGTCTATGTGATTGATTACTATTTTCTTTCCGTATAATGTTCAAATGTTACTTGAATCTCTGTTATCATTCTACAATTGGTAAATGAATGGTCGGAATGCATTGTTGAAACGAGTCTATATATATATATATATCGGTTTGTATGATTAATGTTTTGAACCCTAAATTAAGTCATAGAGACAATTGGATGTGAATTAGATGTGTCGCATGAGTTGTGCCATCTATGAGGGGGAAATGAAGGTCAGGTCAGGAACGATGACATATGTTTGTTCTCGGTCACGCAGAACTAACTCCTTTATCCATCCATCCTGTTACCTTCATTGAGCTCCTTGGATGCGAGCCAAGGGACTATACTCTCTCAACAATCACGAAAATGTGGTTCCATCAGTTACCCATCTATGAGATATCTTGTGTGAGACCGCGCCAGCTTCGTAGGTGTTGCTGATGTGGATTACTCTATCGGGCCGGTATCTCAGGTAGTTATTGGATCGGAGGGTTGTGCAAAACCTGGGTCATGTGAGTGGGGAAAAGTGGCCAACACAAAGGAAAAAACATATTGAGATCCACATGCATTACATTCAGGGCTTAGTGCATGATAGGTGATCTCACTGTAGTATTTCCCATACACCAAGCAAACTGTTGATATTTTTACCAAGGATTTCACAGAGAATACCTTCACCTACCTGAGATATTTTCTTAGGGTGAGTGAAGGATGGTAATTTGATTTTATTTGTTGTAGGTCCAGCCCCATGTCCATTCTTGAGGGAAGGTTTTGTTCGATGAGGTTTTCCTTCTTTTCCTCGGTTCATATGGACAAATAAATTGTAATTTTTAGATTATGTATTTGAGGTGACTTGAGCCATTATTGCCAAGGCCTCCATCATTTTGTGAGATGTACTAAGTTGTTGGATTAAGGGAGGGTGTTAGAATAGTCATCTAACTCATTAGTCCCTAATTACACTACTTAGTCAATTTTATTTCTTTTAAAGCATTAATACAATATGTGGTGGACTAGGGATGCTTAGTTGGACAAATGCCAAGTCAAATTGGGGCTTTCACACCCACATGAGCACTCCATCTCTGTCAACCAGCCACATGTGCACCCTTATCATTTATTGTGTGCTCCTTTTCATTGATTGTGGACATATTAGTTGACTTGGAGTGATAGAGGTTGATTTTTTCCATTTTTGGCTTGATTTGGTGCATTAAATGTTACCTTGAGACTCTAAACCACCCATATTTCCACACCCACGATGTCCAAGGTGTAATAATTGACCCAAATCACTCTAGCCACATCTAGTCAGCAATTCATGGCTGTTTTGGCTGATTTGGGGCATGATTGGCCCACCTAGGGGGGTTTGATGCCAATTTAGCAATTTTGACTTGTATGCTCACATTGAGATTTAAAATCCTCACAAAAATCCTATGTTTTAATATATACCTGATAATAACATGTTTCAATTTTATACAGTAAAAATTTTTCTTGGTTCTGTTCACATTTTGTGTGTAATTTGCTTCTCAATTGATGGCTTTTGCTGGTTTTTGCACCAAATTTGATTTGTGAGCTTCACTAATGCTCCTAGGTTCTGCTGTGATTCAAATTTATCACACTTACTAGAACAGGTGCCTCTATGATATCTTTCTTTGTGTCTCTGAAATACCTCCTTGCCTCTATGGTCCATTTGATCTCATGGTATCTCTTTAACATGTTAGTGATGTTCATCAAAATTTCAGCAAAACTAGGAATGAATATTCTTAGAAAGTTTAGCTAGATAATGAAATATTGTACTTCCTTTTTTCTTCTGGGCTCTTCAGCCTTCATGATAGTGCATAGCTTTGCTGGTTCAATCTTTATGCCATCCTTAGAAATGATGTTTCCCAACAGCTTTCCCTCCTCCAATTCAAATTTTGACTTTCTAGGGTTCAATGATATTCCATACCTTTTGCATTTCAGGAAAAAAATTTCCAAGTGTTTGAGGTACTCTCTGTCAACCCTTGAATATACTATAATGTCATCCATGTAGACCACTACAAATTTGTCTCTCTCCTTAGCAAATACAATGTCCATAGCACATTGGAAAGTGGCCCCTACATTCATTAACCCAAAAGGAATTTTGGCATACATGAAATTACCCCATGATGTAGTGAATGCATTCTTCTATTGGTTCTCTAGAAATACTTTAACTTGGTTGTATCCATAGAATCCATCCATGGTTGATATCCTCTCATACCTCACTACCTTCTGTAGAATATGCTCCATCTTAGGAAATGGATAATTGTCTTTCAGAGAGACTTTGTTTAGGTTCCTAAAATCAATGCGCAACCTGATCTCACCATAATTCTTTCTGGAAGGTACCATATTTTCTACCCACTTACAAAACCTCAAAGTAACTATGATCTTAGCATTAAACAACTTTCTAATCTCCTTTTCAATGACAGGAAATAACAGAGGATTGATTCTTCTCAACTTCTACTTGAAAGGTTGTTCACCTCGTTGTATAGGAATTGTACATTGTATTATTGATTTATCATACTCCTTCAAGTGTTCGTAGCTCTAGGAAAAGATGTAAGTGTCTCTTTTTATCATACTCATCTATTCTTCCTTTTCTTTGGCAGGTAGCTTCTTTGACATTTTGATGATTCTAGGATTTTCTTCAGTTCCTCTATTTCTTTCTTCCACAACATCATCGGTGGGATTCATTTTTGGATATTTGGCCACATTATTCTAGTCAAACAATTTCTCTAGGGGGATCAGGCCTCTGGGGATGTGATTTCTCTTCAATTGGATTATGTATCCCCCCCATAGTGAATTATTAAATTTTTTGTTTACATCACTCTCTTTAGCACCTAGGGGATTCTCAGCATTATTATCTTCATTATCTATTTAGGTATTTACAAACTCACCGGATAATTCTAAAACCTCTTTATCTGCATGTCATCCTCAAATACTTTCCATTATTTGGAATTGTCTAGTATAGAAGGCTTGTTTACAATGTCAACTTTCTATTTTCTTTGACAATAAACAAGGATTTTGAACTTACCAATAGAAATATCTAAGGAATCCTCCACTAAGTTCTCAAATGCGGGGATTACTCTGATTGTATGTTTAGTGAAATAATTACCAAACATGTCCCACACTTCATTTCGATAATCCCTCATCTTGGGATGTTTGGTTTGGTAGCTATCTTTTACTTGGTTCACCACCAGTTCTAAATCTCCCAAGACATTCGCCCTTTTTTCCCCCAAATATTTCAAGGCATTCGATCCCAGCAACTTAGACTCATACTCTGCTACATTATTTGTGCACTCAAAATTCAACATGAAAGATAGAGTGTTAAAGCCTCTGATAGGGGAAATAATGTACACACCACCACCAACATTGTTGTAGTCATTATCCAACCCACACACCTATTTGGTCAATTTTGTCCTAATTAACCACTATCCTAAGTTTAATTACTTGAATGGCATCAGCACACCATGACATCAGCATGAGCACACACACACCCTCCTTTAATCAGGGAGTCCAACTAATCCTTCTCCTTCAATTAGGGAGGCTAACTAGGCTTCCTCCTTTAATCAGTGAGCAATTCTGGGGTGATATGAGTGTCATAAGTGCACCAAATAGTAACCTAAATGTTGTTTCACTTAACAATCAGTTAAGTTGAGTTGTAAAGGAGCCTCCCTCATGTAATTTTCTATTTTGGGTTCATTTGGGTGAACTGGAGTGAGTTAATGTGCATCCAACAACTTCTGATGACTAGTATCAATTCAGTTCACTTTATCGCAGCTGATTGGAGTTAGTGATGCACTACCACCTACTGATTGAAATGAAGTGACATGTACTTGAGTTACATTCAGTTATAATCGGTCATTTATTGCACTCTGATTTAGTTAGGACTCAATTAGAGTCAATCATGGCTAGATTAGTGGTTAACTTGTGTGTTCATTGTGGAAAATAGATAGTTAAGCTACACCCATCCATGCAATTCAAATGACCTCTAGTTTGATAATATACAACTGCAACCTCCTATTGTAGTATTGTTATGTCATTTCACACCTAAATTGTCTTGAATCTCTTGTAATTATGTGCTTTGTCTCAAGATTGTTGTGACAGAACTTAATATGGTATGAGATCCACGGCGGGGCGAAGCTCTTTCTTCAAAAAAACATGATTTTTTACGGATCTAGCATGCAAAATTGAGCAAAAAGGCTCAAAAATTCAAGCACTACACCGGAAGCTGAAGGTTTACAACATAAGTCCTAAGAAAAGGAATTGTTGATTAAGCTTGCTTGATCAATTAATCTTGTTGTGATGAAAACCTTAAATGTGTAGGCTGTTTGACCTTACGGTTCCTTTTTTGTGTTGATTGTAGGTTTTTACAGGTCCTTCACTGCATTCGCTACCTCAACTTTATGGCTTCTAATTTGAGTCCTCTTGCTCCTTTCAATTACCACCAATGGAAGGAGGACATGGAGATTCAGCTTCATTCAAAAGGGATCTACAGAGTCACAATGAACACAGAAACAGAGCCAAATGTTGCTGATAAGAAGATATAATACTAGAATAAACTGGATGAAGCTTATGGTTTCTTCTGTTTGTCTATTTCCAAAGATATCCTTTCCCATATCACTAGATTGAAGACTTCAAAGGATATTTGGGATCAACTCGCTTCCTTGTTTGATAAACAAGATGATATATGAATCTATCATATAGAGAATGAGTTGATTTCCCTGAATCCAAGAAGCTACGAAACTATGAATGATATTTTCACAAATATAAAGCACTTGGTGCTCCAATTAAAGTAGTGAAAGGTTGACAAGGATGATGATCATTTCATCCTAGCTATCCTCTCAAAACTTGGTTCGGATTATTGATTCTTTGTTTCCACATTGCATACTAGGAAGCTAACAATCCCAAATTGGAAAATTCCATCACTCGATGCCTTCATTAAGTCCCTCGAAAATGAGCATGACAAGCTTGTGTAGATGGGGATCAGCAGATCCTCAAAATATCAAGCATTGTTTTCTTGGGGGCCCAAAGATCCAAAGGGTAAAGGAAAGTAAAAGAATCAACAGGCTAAATTTGATGCTCCAAATCCTAAAGAAAAGAACTAGCAACAATAAGAGTCTCTTGACTCAAATAAAAACAAGAACAAAGGAAACCAAGGAAAAGAGAAAGTCAAGTGTTCCTATTGCACGAATGGATTTCATCTTGAACATGCCTTCATGAAGAAAAATATTGGTGAGATGACTTCTCTCCTCAAGAGAAACAATATCAATATTTTGGAGGGTGTTCAGAAGAGACATAATCAAGATCATGATACCCAACAAGAAAGAGGACATGCTCTCATGGAAAGGACCTCAAATCTTAAATCTCTTCTCATAGAATATGTTGCTTCGAATCACATGATGGAAAGAAAAGAATCCTTCTCATCCATGGACACCAACAAAATCATTCCCATCCACATGGGAGATTATTCTCATATTATTCTGAAAGGCAAAGGTACTGTAAAACTTGAACATGGCATCTTTTTTTATGTTATGTATGTACCCTCCTTGGCCTCCAATATTTTGAGTGTATTTCAAATGACTCATACTGGAGAGCCCAAGAGAGTTACTTTCATCCTGAATGATGTTTAAATCACTGAGATTTCATCCGGGAAACTTAATGCAAAAGGAATAGAAAACCATCATGCTAAGGCCTATGTGTTTTCCCAGTTTGTGGTGGATGCAAAGCACACCACTCTCCCGACTCATGGGAATGAGGTTAGTAGACTATGGCATGAGAGATTTGGTCATTTTAACTTCAAATACTTTCATAAAATTAAAAAAAAATCCATGTTTGAAGGCCTCCTAGCCATTAAAACTTCCAACGTAATTTGCAAAGGTTGTATTGTTAGTAAACACCCTGAGCACAAGTTTGATCGGGGAAAGGAAAGCCATGCAAACATTATTTTGGGGCTGATTCATTCTGATATCAACAGACCCATTCCTACTACATCCATGAGTGGTTCATGGTATGTACTTACCTTCATTGATTATTTCTCTAGATAGACTTGGGTTTTCTTTGTAAAGAAAAAATCTGAAGTTTTGGAAAGATTCACCGAGTTCAAAGCATTGGTTGAGAATGCCTCTGGGAGAAAGATAAAGTATCTCAGATATGATAATGGAGGGGATTATATCAAGTCTGAATTGCCGCAAATATTTTCTGATAGTGGGATCCAAATCCAGCACTCCATTCCCTACACACCACAACAAAATGGTGTTGTAGAAAGGAAAAATCGGGCCCTCAAAGAGATGACTGCCTGCATGTTGGAAGCCAAATGTTTAGATTCTAAACTATTGGTTGATGCCATGAATGTTGTTGCACAAATTCAAAACAGATTACCTCACTCTTCTATGAAAGGAAAGACTCCTTTCAAAGCCTATTTTGGACATAGGATGGATGTGTCAAATTTCAAGGTTTTGGGTCCACTGCATGGGCTCGAATTCTCCTTTACTAGAGGAAATATTTTCAACCACAAAGTATTGAATGTGTTTTTATTGGATATCCATAAGAATATAAGGGATTGAAAATTATGAATATCAGAACCAAACAAATTTTCATTGAATGAAGTGTCTGATTTGAAAAACCTCTCCAAGAGGTAGAACTAGTCGAAGAAAATTCTGCTGAAATTCCCTCCTGTTCCGCTGAGAATTTGGGTGATGAAAGTGGGAGTTAAGGCTCTGATTTTTAAGATATGATATATGATATCAGTGATAAAAAAATATCAGGTTCCAAATCATATTCTGAAGTGAAAACTCATCTACAAACTTGGGCCAAAAGACACTCTCTTCCGACGAGACAAACATTGCAAATCCTACTGATCCAAGAATAACCTGGCCTAATTTTCAAAGAGAAGGTATTGCTCTCTCTTGTAATGATTCATTGATATACAATACCTGTTATTTAATTATTGGGTCAGATCCTAACTCCTACTACCATTCTCATAAATATCTGAGATGGAAAGCTGTTATGGACAAAGAGTTTGATTCTCTTCGAAAAAATGATACTTGGGAGCTAGTTTCTCTTCCACCTGGGAGGAAATTAGTTCAATGAAAGTGGTTGTTTCAGATAAATTTTGGTGGATATGGAGAAACCTGAAATTAAAAATAAATTCTGGTTTCAAAAGGGTTCTCCCAAGTCCAAGGCGTGGACTATCATGAGACCTTTTCACCAATGGCAAAGATGGACTCCATCAGGCTAGTTTTGGCCATTGCCACATCCAAGCACTGGGAGGTGCATCACATGGATGTCAAGAGTTGTTTTATTCTTGGATATGTGAATGAGGAGATATAAATGAAGCAACCTGATGGGTATACATCATATCCTTCTTTGGTATGTAAGTTGCAGAAATCATTATATGGGTTGAAACAGGCCCCAAGATCTTGGTTTGCCAAAATGGATGCCTTTCTGCTCTCACAAAATTTTTGGAGATGCAAATATGATCCTAATATATATTTGTAGAAGTATTATGGTAATATTATTATCATAGTAATATATTTTGATAACATTAAGCACACTTGCTTAGATTTATTTCATAAAAACTACTCTTCATCATGCATTTGAAATGAGTGATTTGGGGCTCCTAAAGCAATTTCTGAGGCTTGAAATCTCACAAGAATTTGATGGGATAATGGTAGCTCAATAAAAATTTATTGCATACCTATTAATTAATTTTAACATGGCTTATTTCAAGTCTACACCATTGCCTTTCCTCTCAGGGATCAGCCTTAAAGAGGGAAAATCCACTCCACCCATAGATTGCACTATTAACCGCCAATTGATCGGAAGATTGCTATACTTGACACATTCACGGCCTAAAATTTGTTATATAATGAATGTTTTATCAATATGCATGCATCATCCTCATGAGCTCCATTGGAATTCATCAAATAGGATCCTTCAGTACATTCGTGGCACAAGATCCTATGACATTCACTATGCTGCAGATTTTGAGCTAGAGTTGGTCGATTATATAGATTCAGATTGGGAAGGGGATTCCATAGATCAAAATTCCACTTCTAGGTATGTATTTATGTTTGGTGGTGTCCCCATTTTTGGTCCATAAAAAATCAAGCTTCCATTGCATTGTCTTCAGCAGAGGCTGAGTAAAAAGGAGCAGTGAATGCTTGCATCCAAGCTATTTGGTTACAAGGCATTCTTTCAGAGTTTGAGATTGGTAGTACTTTATCCACAGTCATATTTTGTGACAACCAAAGTGCTATCAGGATATCCACAGATCCATTTTAGTGGTAGAGGACCAAAAATACTGAGATAGACATGCACTACATCAAGGAGTTGGTGCATGACATGACCATTGTTCTGCAATACTTCCCTACATATGAGAAGATTGCATATATCATAACGAAGAACTTTACTGAGAAAAAGTTCACTTACCTCTGTTCACTGTTGGGGGTGAGTTCGACAGGGTGATCAGCTACCTCCTCAATGTTCAGCTTGAGGCGGGGTTTTCCCACTGGGTTTTCCCTCTTTCGTCACTTAGCATTTTATTTGAGCATTTTAGAGCTACTCTATTGTACAGGGTGACCTACGGCCTTTGTTGTTGGGGCCCTAGAATTTCATGCATTTTATTTTACTCCTCCTAAGTATATATTAAGGGAGGGTGTTGGAGTCATTATCTAATCCACGAACCTATTTGGTCAATTTTGGACTAATTAACAACTATCATAAGTTTATTGATTCGAATGGCATCAACATCAGCACACCCTGACATCAGCATGAGCACACCCATGCCATCCTTTAATCAAGGAGGCCAACTAAGCCTTCTCCTTCAATTAGGGAGGTTAACTAGGATTCCTCCTTCAATCAGGGAGCAATTCTAGGGTGATCTGAGTGTAATAAGTGCACCAAATAGTTAACTAAATGTTGTTTCACCTAAAAATCAGTTAAGCTAAGTTTTAAAGGTGCCTCCCTCATGTCATTTTCTATTTTGGGCTGATTTGGGTAAACTGGAGTGAGTTAATGCGCCTCCAACAACTTCTGATGACCAATATTAGTTCAGTTCACTTCATCAGAGTTGAATGGAGTTAGTGATGTGCTACCACCTACTGATTGACATGTAGTGACATGTACTTGAGTTACATTTAGTTAGAATCAATCATGTAATGCACTCTGATTCAGTTAGGACTCAGTTAGAGTCAATCATGGCTATATTAGTGGTTAACTGGTGTGTTCAGTGTGCCAAACAAACAGTTATGCTACACCCATCCATGCAATTCGAATGACCTCTAATGAATTTGAATTGTCTTGCATTCATGCAAGTTTGCATGACATTGTATCATTCATTTTATTCTATTTTGATAATATACAACTACAACCTCCTATTCCAGTATTGTTATGTCATTTCATGACTAAATTTTCGTGAATCTCTTGTAAGTTTGTGCTTTGTCTCAAGATTGTTGTGACAGAATTTAATAAGCACCAACCTTTGCTACAGACCCATCAAAATACATGGTCCATACACCTTCTTCTTTATGTTTCCTCTCCAAAGCTTCCTATTTCTTTGCAGACTCTTACGCTTCCTCTTCCTTAGCTTCAATGGGTATATGTTTTTGACGATCAAATGGAACACCATCATTGAAGAATATTGAAGATCCCAGGTCAGTATCAACATCATATATAGCATGATTATTAGGTGATTCTTGGTTGCTAAACACATAGGGGGACCTTTTCTCACTGTAAAGTCTCTTATTTCCACCAATCCCAGAAATGGTAGCATAGGACATGTCCATCTGCAAACTCCCCTTCAATTTTGAGATCCATGTTCTTGACAGCAACACACCAAATTTTGGAGGGATGTCTGCCACCACCACATCCATTACTATAGTCATGGATGGAATTTTAGTCAATGTTGCTACCATATCTTTAATCTGTCCTAAACATTTTACTTTCCTGGAATCAAATGAGTACAGATCTTTATATCGTCTAGTGATCTCCAAACCCATACTTTCTACATTAGAGGAAATTTCAACTCAAAATGGGCCTCCTAAAGAAAATTAATAAAATAATAGTTAACATAATAAAATAATATTTATTAATATTGGAGGAAGAAAAGAAAAAATGATTTTTTTGTTCGTATTTTCGACATATCTCCCCGTGTTTTTACTCAAATTTTGATCCAGAGAGCTCATTGGATGCGGAATTAAATTCTGCATCCAACACGTACCCACTCAAAATACCTTTGATGGACCCTGCTACCTCCAAAACAAGAAATACTTGAAACAATGTGATGATGATGTCATTGTCAGGTTTTTTCAAGTATTTCTTGTTTTTGGGGTAGCAGGGTCTTTCAAAAGTATGCTGATTGGGTACTCGTTGGATGCGGAATTTAATTCTGCATCCAATGAGCTCTCCCGATCAAAATTTGAGTAAAAACACAGGGAGATATGTCGAAAATACGAACAAAAAAAGTAGTTTTTATGATACCTATCCCCAAATTTATATTAAAAATTTGTTTAAGAGGTCCTCCCTTTTTGAATTTTAAATAATTTTGATTGGCTAATACATGATGGCATGGAATTTGTACTATTTTTGGAAGGCCCATTTTAAATTGAAATTTCCTCTAATGCCACTCCTTTAGGCATTAGATTGTGAGAGGCACCAATGTAAATCGTAGCATTATGTACAATCATGTCATGTACATTTAGAATCAAGTAAAAAGGAGGAGCTTCTTCATCATCTACATTATTAGACATATATCCAAAAATAATGGTAGGGCCATCATCAACCATCTCTAAAATATTAGGTTGAAAATCTCCCTGGTCCCTCACCATGTCTTATATCTTGTTTCTGTACTCTCTATTTATTAACAACTCATTGAAAGGAATGGACACTTTTAGTTTGGATATATCTAACTGCAAGTTAAAGGGAGAAACAACTTTCTCTACCTCTACTGGTGTTGGTTGTCTAACTTCTTTTACTTTCTCTACTTTATTTGCAAGTTCTTTGTACACATCATGCTCTTTTTTCTTTTCTTCTCTCTTTTCACTGTTTTGTTGACTGCTGGAAGGTTGTTTTAGATCTACCCTCCCTTTATTCATTGTGACATCTCTATTCCTCAATTTTAGTTTTATCTAAACATCATCCATAACATGTAGGTACCCCTTTTGGTACTGCCCAAATTCTTCCTCCAACTCCTCATTTGTATTCTCCTTGGTAAATATACTATGTTCTTATTTTGTAAGGTATATCTCATAATCCAACTCACCAAAATTGTGAATATGATATTCAATGGATTTAGCTTCATCTTCAACAACAACATAGTTTTCTGGGAAAGGTGGTTGTATTGGCTGATCATTTCGATTTATGGGATTCCTCACATCCCCCTTTTTTATCTATAGACGTGGATGAGGATTAGGCCTTCTGAATTTAGGATTTCTGATATGTGGCTCATTTGGTTCTTTGTTTACTTGTTTTCTTTCCATAGTCAGCCTATCCATTAACTTTTCCATTGTCTTCATCATCATCTCAAATTTCATATCAATTGAAAAAGCAACAGTAGAGGTAGAAGGTACATGTTCTTCCCTAATTTTTGACACTTTGTTTCATTTTCCCCACCGGACATCATATTTTCCTCTACTTCTAGGGAATCTTGGAACATGGCAGGGAAACTCGGTGATTTTATTTCTCTTAATAGAAAAGAAAAATCATTGTCAAAGGCATCAACATAGTGGAGGTTAGCAGAGCCTACAAGGGGTTTTATTTCAGCTGGAATGGAGTTGTACACCCTCATAAACCTACTGGAAAAATCATGCAAAGACTCAAACCATCGCTTCTTAAGACCATTGTACTAAGAAAGAAACTAGAGAGGGATTTTCTTGTCATCCCATATTTCTAGGAAGGAGGTTTGGAAGGATGCAAAGTTGGAAATGGACATAGAAGGTAGATCCCTAAACCACTTCTTTTCCTCCTCTGATAGTATTTGTGCAAATAAACTCATATTCACATCATTATAATCCACTTCCTCCAACCGAATGAAGTATTCAAATCTATCCACATGGTACCTGGATATCAAGTTACCCTCCCCATCATACAAGGTAATTCTCTGGGCATAGTTAGGGGGAAGGTCCTGTAATGCAATAAGAAAATCCAAAGGGGAAAACCTAGCAGTCACTGGTCTAGGTGGATTAGGAACAAGAGGAGGATCTAGGAAGTCTGGAGGGTTTTGAACAAATCGAAGGCTATAAGGCCAAAAATTCTGGAAGGCACGGATTCTTACACCAGCTTTCTCAGGGATTTGAAGTCTTTGCCAAAGAGAGCCAATTTGGTAATACTCTAATCTATTAGGGTTTGATTCTGCTTAATTCAAGTTAGACTCAGATTTACACCTTACTAATGACCTCCCAAAATTGGTTTCACACACAAAATCTTGAATGCTATGAAAATCATGATTAGAAGAATTTTCAAATAGACGAATATCTAGCTGATCTTTTCCTTTATTTCTAAATAGTGTATTAGGGTTATCCACACCTTGTAATATTTTAGTGTCAGGATTACCCCTTGTATTTGGCCTCCTGGAAGCCAATATGTCTTTTGCAATCCACTAAGGACCAATGTGGAGTCGTTGGGGAAAAAAATACAACCTGTCTCAAATGTTGGAGTCTCTATTTTCCTGCAGAAACCATTCTTCTTTGAATCTTTGTCATTTTTCCCAGGGATGATTTTTATTTCATCCTTGGCAACCCTGCCAGTTTTTTATCACTCAGAGTTACACCCTAAGTTGCAGAGGGTAAACCCTAAGGTAACAACAGAACCACTTTAGAGAAGAAGATCTAGCTTCTACCTTTCCAGAGAGGGATCTCTCATAGATTTATATCAGGGCTAGAATTAAAGATAAAACAAATTCGGATTTAGAAATGGTTGAAATATGGAAAGTACAATTGGGATATGGAGCCACAAATTATAGATGGATTACAGAATATTTTGAAGGTGAATATCCACATATGTAAGGTAGAACTCGGTTACGGTCAAATAGTTTTTTGTCTGGTGATAAAGAGAGAACATGAACAATCCATCAACATAGAGCATCTACATGATGAATTCTGCATCAATTTTGGAAGGAAAGATTTGGTGAATACCTGAAAATAATAGTCATAGGATACAAGATGAATTCTAAGCTATTATACACTGATTCCATACACGAAGATGACATAATGGAAATATTAACAAGAAGACATGCATGAAGGAAAGAAAGTAACAGACTGTCAGATACAAATCACATACGAATCTATACAACAATAGAAAGCATTCAAATCTACAACTCTTATTAGCAAAAGGATCTCAATAAAGGATAACAAAAAACTCTTACATGTTGCAATCCTTTTTCCCTCTATGGAGGGCATATTTATAGTTTCCTAAACCCCCGAGATCAACCTCGAAAAAAGGCCAAAAATAGTATTAGTATAATGATGCAAATCATAACAAACAATGATCTGGAATATACTCCATGATCATGAAATCAAACAAAACCCATGCACAGGAGCACATATGATGAATCAGTTGAGAAATTTTGATAGGAGGGATACTAAAAATGACCAGTTCGAGGGTTTACGCCATGGCCTGTAGCATTTTTCTCCATCTCTGAAATTTACCAGCAAAAATAATTTTGTACAATAGATCAAATACCAAGATTCATTCCATACTTTTGATCTATGGTCTACAAAAAACACAAAATCCCTTCAAAATATTGTCCTTTACAACCTCCATCCTTCAAATTTATCTTTACCCTTGGGATCAATATGGATCATTGATCTGGATGCAAATGGTTTGTGAACTGTAGATCTGATAGATATCGAAAATTGAAACTCGAAAATTTTATACTTGGAAACCTTATGTTTCTTATTTTTTACTTTTGCCTTTCTTCTCCTTTCTGCATCGTCGATCTAAGTGGAAAAGCTCTGTGTCATAGATCTAGTGAAATGAGAAACCTGGAAAATCAAATTTTCTAGATCAAAATGTTAAGACTTTCGATTTCTCATTTCCTACCTTCTTCTCCTTTCTGCACCATCGATCCGCGCGGGGGATTCCCTGACCGTTGGATCTGGAGGATATCAAAAATCAAAACTTCATCTTTTCCCTCCCAAATCCTTAGAATTTCTGCTTTTTTATTTTTTGTTTCCTCTGAGCTATTGATTTTTCTTGGATTCATCCTTGACCATATGATCCCTGAAATTGCAAATTGGAAATCGAGACTTTGGCATTCTGGTACTGAAGTTGTCTTTTCCCGATTCCAAAATTTCTTCATTCCTAGCTGTCAATATAGGGCAGAAACTCTCCCTGGCCATCGAATATCCTGTTATTTTTTAGCTAAGGGAGGATTCCTTCGTTTATAAACATTTCAAGGTCAAAAATCACAATTCCTTCAATTCTTTTGCATTCTTACTATGTAAATCCCCCTTTCCAACACCTATAGAACTTCATTAATAGTATTAAGGGTCATATGATATAAAAATTTATAAAACCACTTCTCCTTTGATGGCCAAACCATTCAAAAAATAGTTAGTCCAAAAATGGTGCTAACAGAGGGTATAGGACCACATACATCAGAATGAATTAATTCCAATATACCTTTAGTCTTTGTTTCACATTTTGGAAAGGGATTCTTGATGTTCTTTCCTATTTCACATCCTCTTCAAGTTCCTTTATGATCAATCTTCATATATGGTAACCTTGTTACCACCTTTCTCACATAGGGTAGTGCTTTGCAGTTGATGTGAGAAAGCCTCCTATGTCATAGTTCACTTGAGCTATTAGTCTCATGGACAAAGGTTGTCTCTGGAATTCCTTTGAGTTTGCACAATCCGCCTTCTTCTTCACCAATGACCACAATATGTTCAAGTGTCTTTCCTTTGGACCATATGATTACTTTTCCATCTATAAAAGAAACTCTATATCCTTTCTTATCTAGTACTAAGATGGAAAGTAGTTTTTTTTCAAACATGGTACATATAGTGCTTCCTTCATATTCATGGAATTCCTAGAGTCAATCTTGTACCTTGATTCACCAATATCTTTTGATGGGATATTGATAGTCATCTCCTAATGATACTTTCTAAGGTGAGATATTTTCTTCAATACTTGATAGAGTTTTCTTCTTCCCTGTCATGTGATTTGAAGCGCCACTATCAATAAGCCATGTATCTTCTCCAGGTGTTACAGACTCAAGGAGGGCAGAGAATAGTTCATATTCTTGTACATCTTCTTCTTTTGTTAGTCTCTTTCGAGGTCTTAATTCCTCGTCCTCATATTCAGCTAGATGAGTATGATGCCCTTTGTTGTTATTATTTGATGATGGACACTCTTTGGAAAGGTGTCCTATCTTACGATAGTTATAGCATTGATACTTTGAGTAATACTTCTTCTTATTGTTTACTCTTTTATTTTGAAACTTCTTCTTTTAAGGTTTATGATTACCCTTCTTGGAGTTTTATTGGTTTATTCCTTTAGTATGGATGAATAGAGCTTGATCGTATTCTCTGAGTAAAGCTTATTTGTTGGCTACTATAGATTCTTCTTAAATGCAATCTTCCCATACAATGCCAAACTTCATACTTTCTTTTCTGGCACAAAAAGTATGTATGAATGAATCCCAAGGTCTACTGAGAATATTGAGAGTAGTCATAACTAGTTCATCCTCATCAAGGGTGTCTCCAATAGAACTTAGTTGTTCCTTGAACTGGAAGACCCTTGTGAAGTAATCTTTAATTGATTATCCTTTTCTCATCTTGGTTCCCTTCAATTTAGCTCTCAAATTCATCTTTCTGTTGGTGTTCATTCCCTCATACATTGTGGAAAGTGCATCATACATTTTCTTTGGTGTGTTCTTAGATAAAACTTGAGGGATCAAGTAATATTTGATAGAATCAACAATGATCCTTATTTCCTTTATTAGGTATTGTTCATGCTTAACCTTAGATTGAACTTCTGTTGGTTCTGCAACTTCATCCTTGATGTAATTTTCAATACCATTCTCTTTCAGAATGATACCAATCCTATACTTCCATAATAGGAAGTTTTCTATGCTTTCCAATTTGTCCTCAAGCTTACTTCTTAGGGCCATCCTATCCAGTAGGTCACTCAAAATGAAAATTTCTCAAAAATAAAAGATGAACTTACCAGGAGATGCACTTGACCGAGGTGAATTGGTTGGTCCAGTTGATTTCTGAAGATCCCAAATCTTACTTGTGAGGTTCCAATTTCTGTAGAATTGTTGGTTCTGGTTTTCTATAGTTTTATGGTTTAGGGCCAAACTAGGGTTTGTATTTCTTGGAGATTCATCCACCCAAAAATATTTGACCCTGGGATCAATAGATGCACTCTAGGGAGGCACAACTTTTTATGCAAGAAAATATTCAAAATTCCAAAATTTGCAGACATTAGAGGAAATTTCAACTCAAAATGGGCCTCCTAAGGAAAATTAATAAAATAATAAAATAATATTTATTAATTTTCGAGGAAGAAAAGAAAAACCTACTTTTTTGTTTGTATTTTCGACATATCTCCCTATGTTTTTACTCAAATTTCGATCGAGAGAGCTTGTTGGATGTGGAATTAAATTCCACGTCCAATGAGAACCCACTTGGCATACTTTTGACGGGCCCTGCTACCTCAAAACAAAAAATACCTGAAAAAAATGTGATGATGAGGTAAAAATCACATTTTTCAGGTATTTCTTGTTTTTGGGGTAGCGGGGACCGTCAAAAGTATTCCGAGTGCATACTCGTTGGATGCAAAATTTAATTCCGCATCCAATGAGCTCTCCTGATCGAAATTTGAGTAAGAAAACAAGGATATATGTTGAAAATACAAAAAAAGTAGTTTTTTATGATACCTATCCCCAAATTTATATTAAAAAATATGTTCAAGAGGTGCTCTCTTTTTGAATTTTAAAGAAATTTGATTGGATAATACATGATGACATGGAATTTGTATTATTTTTGGAAGGCCCATTTTAAATTGAAATTTCCTCTAATGAACCCTAATTTGTTCCAAAGGGAGAGGAGAGAGAGTTTCACCTTGTGAAAGTTGCTTTATTCAGGCTAGCTCTAATACCATGTTAAGATTTCATATGCTAAGATAGATATCATTAGTCTTTAATCCAAATTCACAATAGTAGCATATGCAAAATCAATGAAAGAAACACAATCATAATATAAAAATAGTATTTTTCCCGGGAAACCCTTAAAGGGAAGAAAACCGAGCAAAACTTCCTCTGTATAAGATGTATAAGATAAAACCCCAAAACATGTGTTCTCCTCCTTGCTGATATGTATCTCTACCTCTCCTATGTGCTACAAAAGTGAGTGAGTATGTGTTCTAATGAGGAACACAACTCCTCTATTTATAAACTTTAAGTCACTTGAATTTTACCCTAATCAAGTTAGCACCATTAAACTATCTGGGCCGACTTCACCTAGGAAAACTCAAAACAGTATTATATATTCTTCATTGGGGTACTATTGACCCGAATTACAATGGAGGATTTACCTCATGACTCTATGATGACTAAATGCAATAGTAACATTCTAACAGAGGAGGAATAACATCTACCTTGGGGAACATCAGTAAAATAAAATTAAAATATCCTTTGAAGTTACAATATTTCAACACACATAAATAAAAACATTTACAGTTAATATTTGAGACAATGCGTTGAAATGTGAGGGTACCTTTCAATTTTTTTATATGAAATGAGAGTTCTAACGGTTCGATATGTCACAGGTCGCTGTTAATTTTGTATGCTTTGGTCAAAATGGAATAAATGGAAGAAGTGGAAGAGGATGTAAAACAAAGTGAGGAATATACAAAGATATGCTCTAGTTTGGAGCTTCAATACCTCTGAATTCATGTATCTTATGCTCATATTATGCCCTAAATCTTGGGTCAATGATCATCAACTAGAGGCAAAGATCTCATGGTGTTCGTGGGTTCAAGGGAATTGCTTGTCTCATCCATTAGTCTCGTCAGTCCAGTACAACGTATATCCTATGGCCATTGAACCTCGCAAGGCCATCACATTTGATAGTGGGGATAAGATGGAGGAGGCACAAAACCATAAAACCTCAAGATAAAACAATATGCTTTGGATAAAATGCGAGAGAAAAGAAATCACACAAAACATTTGAACCCATATTCCATCAGATAATCGATTGGATTCATCGAATAACTAACAGTCATCTATTATCCAACAATGACATGTATCAATTAAGAAAAAATTATCAAAAATCGTTATTTTAAAGGTGAAATTTGATGACACAATAAATCATGGTACTTGATCACATCAACTTCTTCAATGAATCCTTCGATATTGTTTAAGAAGATAGACTTATTTAGGTATGTAAAATTTTGTGCATCACATTGATTGTAGTCTTTTGGGGTAGGGTAACCAGGATTAGAAGTCCCGATTGTAAAGTCCCCAACCATCCGACCGATGAAGAGGACACTACTAACACCAATCATATGGGAAAACAGCCCCATGAACATGAACAAACATCAATGCTGAAATAAAAAGCTTAACATAATAGATACTAAGATGCATAAAACATACAAGGATGCATGGTTACTCAACATTCAGTAGAAGCAACATATACATTCCAGCATTTAGCATGTTCATCATTCTCATGAAACAATAGATATAACTGCAGAGATGGAATAGTCAGGAGTACTTATCTTTTAATGAAGAACTTGCTGTGCAACCAGCTACGTTGCTGCAACGTTCCACCCAACCATAGGCCAGTGTGCTCATTAATCTCTCAGGAACACTGCCACCCCCTGAGCTGGGCATGATTCTTCAAGGAATAAGGGTCAATGCAGGCTTACACATAGCCAAGGTTTTCCAATCAGCCAAACCCACATAGTAGGGTTTTACCAGATCATGAAGGAGCTAGGATAGGCTAAATTCCAAGCTGGTGGCCTCAACACTAGTCTTCTCATGCATACCCAGCCTCTAATCCCACTCACAATAGTCCGAAGACCAACCACTACATACCACAGCAAAACAACCCATTCACAGCTCTGTGAAGAAGGAAAAGACAACTTGTTAACAATCCCACCCAACAGGTGAAACATAGCTTAGATCCAACCACACTCCATAGTTATTCTTGGCCCTATCATGGCCAAAACAACTCAGCAACAACACCCAAAAGACATTGACCGCCTCAGCAACCAAGAAGCAACCCAAAACCAGGGTGAATCGACAGCCCAAAACTCACAATGAAAACATATGGCAACCTTACACAGTCCACAATTGGGACAGAAGCAGAACTCCCATCATAGACATGGGAAAACTCAGCCAACAGATGTGGAAATCAGCAATCGTCCAACATCCAAGATCCCACAGCACACAGTTCCTCCATGCAATGGCTGGAGACCTTACACAGGCATCAAAGGGGAAAGCACAACTCTCAACCTGTGTGCATAGGAAAAAGACACAGCCTAGGAAAAACATGGAAGAAATAAACACACACACAGTCCGAAATGGAAGAAGAAATTGGACTCTCAATGGCATCCAAAATTAGGGGAAGAACGGCAGCAACCCAAATCGTGGGTTAAACCAACATCAAGCCCGAATCGTGGATTAAAACCACGACTATTTCGCATACATGGTAGAAATCGTGCCCTTGAGGCCGCTCTTCTAGCTCGCTGCATGCACAAAACCAAAAGGAGAATCCCTCGATCGGTGCGCGAGGAAAAATGAACCGACCTCCTCCTGCGCGTCCCTTCGTGAGAGTGAACAGACCCCAGGAAGAGTGGCGTCGTGTGAGAGAATATGGCGGTGGAGGTTGCTTCCAACATGAGGTCAACTCGTTGGTGGAGTGTACGCATGGGCAAGGACTGACAGTCCTGCCACACTCCACTCCCAGCCATAACTTCCTCAACTACTCAACAAGACATTAAAGTGGTTGGATGAGACAAGGGAAGATGGCAAATCAAACAAGGTGGTAACACATGGATTTTCCCCCCATAGACTAAGGTTTGACATCCCCCACCCTTATCCTTTGGAATCATGCCCTTTTCATTCAACGTTGCCCCGTCGTAGCTGGTTGTGGTTTATTTTAATTGATGTGCATGTTTACATGATGCCAAACTATAATGTGCTAGATAGCACGATATACCATCGGCAACTATCCCTATTGCCGAAACATATAGAACCGAATTGATGGTGGGGATTTTTCCTTTAGCTCCTCACCACAATTAATTACATTATATACATCATGCAAACGGGGTCAAAACTGGGGTGTTACATCGATAACTCTCTTGGGGCCAAAATATGAGATTCGTTTTACCTTTGTATTTTGGTTTCCATCGGATATTACACCACAAGATTGTAACAAAGTTAGAAATATGTATTCATTTGTCTGTCATTCCCATTCTATCTTCATTCTTTTGATGCTTAATGACATTTGTATTTTGATTCTTCCTTGATTACTTCTTTTACTTTGAGAAACTGATTTGGGTTCTTCCATCCATAATATCCTTTTGTGTGAGTGATGACTTGTTTCAAACCCACGGATGGAGAAGAACCTTTCCGATCAATCCTTCTAACTTGCTAATTTATTTCTTCAGCATATCTTCTTTGATGTATATTTTCTATTTTGGAATTTTGACTCTTTACTTTAAGCCTTTTGGATTTCATTTTGTAGCATGGGATTATTTTGAATTCCATACATCTGTCAGTCCTGCTTCCTTTCCATGGGTCTATCATGGCAAGATTCTTAGGAAAGATATTAATGTGAAGATGGACAGGGCCCCAAGATAGTATTCTAGTCCTGATTAGCATTAGTTATTTTTCAGGGTTTAAATGACTACAATGTGTATTTTGAAAATAGTTTCCATTTCTACAGTCTATTACTAATTAAAAAATCTCATATTGATCAAATTTTACAGCACACATTTTCTTGTAAACAGTTCTTGGATTTTGAAGAACTTTGTTATTACTCATATTCATATGTCTCCAAGTGTCAAAAAATTGAGCTGGTTTATTCTAATCAAAATCAATAAAACTCAAGTAAATCATAAAAGAAAAAAACTAAATGAAAATAAGAATGAAAAATAAAAGTTTTATTTATGTACATAAGGATTCCTAAAAAGAACTAGGTGAAGTATGGTTTGAGAAAAAGGCCATTAACAAGAAGGTTCTCCTCCTTCCCTTGTAAATATTGCAACTTATAAGTTGAGGGGATAATCTTCTCAACAATCTAATAGGCCCCAACCCATAGATGTTGAAATTTGGTATGTTTTCCCTTCTTGTCATGCGGGTGATCACATTTTAAGACCAACTATCCATATCAATGTTCCCCTTCCCGTATTTTCTCTTATCAAACTGTGTCTTGACAATGTATTGATTTTGGTTAAATTTCTCCTTAGAATTTTGTCTGGATTCTTCAAGTTTCAGCAGATTGTTAATACGTGCTTGTAATATTTCACTACCAGATCCTCATGAGGCTTGATATAATTGCGGGGATGGGAATAGAATGTTTAGGGGTAAAATATCTTCTTTCCCATAAACCAACGTATAAGGGGACACTCCTAAGGAATTATTTGGGGTGACCCTATCTTCCCATAGTGCATTGGGAAGTTTTGTGTGCCAATTTCTTTCATTTTCAATAACAATTTTCTTCAAAATTCGGATGAGATTCTTGTTTGTCGATTTTGATAACCCATTTCCCCGATGATAATAATTTTCTTAATAATGTAACTTTACTCCCTTTTCACAAGAAAATTCAGTTATCTTAAATATGCATTATCAAAAGCAAGGGAAATTGGAACCCCAAACCTATTCATAATGCTCTCTTGAAAAAAATTGATGACGACATCTTCATTCACTTTACGCAGTGAAACCACTTCAACCCATCTTGTGAAATAATCTGTAGCTGTGAGAATATATCGATGATCTATGGAAGAGTTCAAATGGATTTCCCCAATGCTATCTATACCCCACTGCTCGAATGGTTCATATATAATAATAGGTTGTAATGGCCCAGCTTCGTTTGAAAATATACCACCACTCCTTTTGGACACGTCGCATTTTCTTGCATAAGCATGCGCATATTTGAATAGTGTTGGCCAATAGTAGTCACATTTGAGAATCTTATGAGAATAGTATCTCCAGAGAAATGTCCTCATGTAGGGCCATTGTGCAATTATTTAACTACTTAGGATTAATCTTCTCACTCAATACATCTAAGAAACACTCCATCGTAGTTTTTTCTGAAGAGAACTCCATTGATTATCTGGTAGGAGGTTGACTTCAAACGAAGGTCCCTTCACTGGTTGGAGTTCCAATGCTCTGGTAAATGTCCTTGCTGTAGGTAATGCACTAAATATCTGTACCAATATTCATGAGTAGTGAATATGGGACATACATCAACAAGGTTTAATTCCTCTTCATTCTCCCAATCATAATTCTCATCCTCATGACCTTCATTAATCAACTTGCATAGTCCTTGACGTTTAATGATAGTAGCTAGTTTTAATTCTAAATCATATTCTAGCAATGTTGTCACCATGTTTCCTCTTCGCTCACCCAATTCATTCTTGTACGAAGAGGGACCTAACAGCTGGATGAGGAATGATAAATTTAGTTCTATTTTTCAAAATATAAAGTCTGAATTGTTTTACTGCTTTAAAAATTGTGTATGCTTTTTTTCTCTGCAGCAGGGTAGTTCAATTCAGCCCCTTGTAATTTTCTGCTCATAAATGATATTGGGTATTGATCTCCCAATTCTCCTTTCTGCATGAGCACCGCTGGGAGTGATTTATATGAAAAAAAAGTATACGGAATAAAATCCTTTTCAAAGTCAGTACTCCTTAGAGAAGGTGCATGAGCTATCACTATTTTGATATATTTACAAGAGACCTTCTTGACATCAGTCCATTTGAATTGCACGCTTTTCTTCACCATTTGTTGCAAAGTTTTTATGATTTGTGCAAAGTCTGGTACAAACCTTCGAACAAAATTTATTATACCCATAAATGATTGCATAGATTTTTTATTATGGGGTAAGGGAATATGAGATATAACTTCAATTCTTTCTGGGTCTATGGATATTCCCTTCTTTGAAATGATATGACCCAACAATTTTCCTTCTAGAACCGTGAAGATGCTTTTCTTTGGATTTAAGGATATGTCATATTTTCTAGAGTGATCGAAAATTTGTTTCAAATGAAAAATGTGATCTTCTCTTTTCTTTGAGAAAACAGTCAAATCATCTAAGTACACCAACACACAGTCGCCTACTGGTCCTCAAATTGTGATGTCCATCTCCCTCTGAAAGGTAGCTCCACCATTTATAAGGCCAAATTCCATTATCCTATAAGCAAATGTTCCCACTTCATATGAAATGTGGTCTTCAATCTATCTTTCCCAGCCACCAACACCTAGTTATAACCTGGAAACTCATCTAGTAAGGAGAATAATTATGAACCCGACACTATCTGAAGAATTTGTTCCATCGATGGAACTGGATAATTGTCTTTATCTAAAGCTCTGTTCATATTTTGGAATACAACACATAACCTTATTTCTCCTGACTTATTTATTACTGGAACCAAATTATCCACCCATTCAGAATGTTGAACCCGGAAGATAATCTTTGCATCTAGTAACATTTTTACCTCATCTTGGATTAAAGGTTCTAACTTTAGATGCATTTTAACGAGTTGTTGCTGAAATGGTTTTATGCCTATATTGATGGAAATTATATGTTGAATGATGCATGTGTCATACATATTTAGGCATTCATATGTCTGGGGAAATATATCTTTATATTTCTGAAACAAATTAATAAACCGGCTCCTTTCTCCAAGCGAGCAACACTTACCCAGATTTATGTACTTGGGATCATCTTTCGTCCCTAAATTTATCAGTTCATATTGCATGGATGAACTGTTGGTTTTGATGTTGGCTGGTTTCCTCAATTTGTTATGTAAATCAAACATTCCTTCTACTTTCCTTACTCCTTTGGGCATGAAATTTTCTTTGGTTAATTTTCTATTTTGTAAATATTCCTGATGTTCTTCATCATCAATCACAAATTCTTTGAATACTTCATCATTTGTCAGAAAATCAATAATTTGTTCATTTTTATCAAACACCCTCAAATTTGTAATGTTATCTACTACTGATGGCATGAAAATAAGTTCAATAAAACACTTATTCTTTCTAGGTACTAACTTGGAAGCATAAGTAGCTAAAAAATAAGCTGCAGGATTTTGTAATCTAGGAATTGAGTTTATATTAAAAGCATTAAAATATGCTATGGAATTCGAGACTTGAGATTGATTATCTTTTAGGTGCAGCGATAAAAAATGAATTGTGTCTCTAACTCTCCTCGCCACTATCTCAGAATCACCGAAAAATTTTAAATTCCTAACATTAAGTGCAATGGCTATCTTCAGAACCTAGACTAGAGCTTCCCATTCTACAGTATTGTTTGTGCATTCAAACTATAGTCTACAATAGATAAAAAGATTATTCTTATCTGGATCAATCAAGATGAAACCTGCTCCTGATCCCTCTTGTGTTTTACAACCATCAAAATATAAAAAACAAAATATGTATTCTAAAAATACTTGGTTAGTATCATCTCCTATATTAGTAACTAAATTTACTATGTTATAGTCAATATCATCAGTCTGTGAAAATTGAAGGATATTGGACTTCCTATCTAATTGACAACTGACTTCTTTAGCTTGGTAGTGTAACGTACGCATATAACCTGAAAATATGCATAGCAAAAAAAAAATTCAAATATAATTATTTCCCATGCATTTTGGCTATACCCTTCAAAAACATTCAACCTTAATCTTTTTAAAATAATTAACCAACATTAATTTTCACAAGAAAAATGAGCCTTCCACATTTAAATCTGCTTATGCAACTACGAAGGTCATTTCTGCACTGAAACTGAGCCTTCCGACTTTCGCTTTCTACACTTTATCATTCTGCCTTATGTTGCGCACTTAGGGAATCAGAAGCCTAACCTCCGACGGAGTCTTTTATCCACCCTTCTTCCTTATGCATTTCTCCCTTCTACATTCTATTGTGAACTGTGGACATTGGAAACCTAGTATGTGATGAAATCACTTATCCCCATTTCTACCTTCAACTCCACTTACACGTGATAGAAACATTCATCCACACTTCCACTTTCCTCCTTTCTGTTTTTTCTCCTTTCCACTGTGGAACTTGAAAATGGGGAATTCAACATTCGATGGAGGCATTTAACCAATTTTATTCATTCTCATTCCACTTTTCTTTCTTTCCGCCATGGAACTCGAAAATTAGGAACTCAACATTTAATGGAGGCATTTAACCACTTTTCTCCTTCCGCCTTCTTCTTTTCCACTGCGGAACTCAGAAATTGGGAACTCAACATTCAAGGGAGGAATTTAACCACTTTATGCCTTCTGGATTACATTGTGAAACTCATAAATTAGGAACTCAACATTCAGCGAAGGTGTTTAACCACTTTTAGGCTTCTTCCTTCTGCCTTTTAGCCTTTCTGTTGCAAAACAAGGAAAGTGGAAAGTTAACAAATTGATACCTTCATTTGTTCAGCTTCTGCTTTCTACCTTCTTCCTTCCATAGATGGACTCTGGATTGCGAAAATTGACTCTTGGCCTCAATTCTCTTCTTGATTTACGCCTCCTTTCCACCTCCTCCTTCCACCTTCCATAGGCAGATTTCGGGGTGCGAGAAATTATTATATTTTTATCATTCAAGCTAGCATTATGATCTTAGGATATTTAACTGAGAGAATAACATGCATAGCAATAAACACAAGAGACAAGAGACACAAAGAATTTTACTCGAGGAAACCATAAAGGAGAATACCCCGCAACTTCCTCAGAGATAGAATCAACACCAAAAGTAAAACCCGAAAAAATAAAGATGATCTCCCGATAGTAGTAGTCTCTCTCTCTGATCCCAGCAACTTCTCTCTCACTCATGCACCCTAGTAAGTGATTATGTGTGTGTGATAAATAGAGAGGCTCACTCTCTATTTATATTCTTGCGTTCACTTGATGTCCACTTCAATATGTCAGCCCCACTTAACAATTACTTACTAGGGTCGACATCTCTAGGAGAGTCTAATAACCCTAGTTCCCCACAACTTGTGGGGACTTTTCCCGTCCAATAAAAAAGGAGGGTTAACCTTAACACAATGGTGGGGACTATTTCCCCAACTTACAATAACTCATCTAGGGTTGACTTCTCTAGGATACTGTAATAACCCTAGGGCCCCACAACAGTGGGGACTTTAACCCTTGATCAATAAGAGGGTTACCCACAATGACTTTACATGACTTATTTACATTATTAAATCTCCCGATAAGAACATCGGGATATGACATGACTCAATTACATTACAGATGCTTCTTGGAATAAACCTCAGGGTACAATACATAAAATATACAAGTGAATACATTCCAAAGTTACAATTACATCAACACTGCCTCTTAACTAGGAAGGTATTCTCTCGACACAATTTATTAGCACAAGTATTCTTCTCTGTATCGTCTAGATCATCATCAAGTCATCTTCATCTTCAAGTCATCTTTATCATCAAGTTATCTTCATTCTGAAGTCATCTTCATCAAGTCTGGATCATCACTTGATCTAGAGCATCACTAGATCATCATCAAGTCTAGATCATCACTGGATAATCATCAAAACTGGATCATCACTGGATCATCATCATCATCATCACTGCTTCCTCTATCTCAATCAAATGGTGCTATCTCTTCATTCTTATTATCATAGGAAGTTCTACAGAGCCAGCCCTTTTTCATGCTGTTTGTAGGCCTAGCCTCCATGTAGGTCTTATTCAGTGCTTATATCTGACCCTAAGTCAGAATGGCCCGTCCAACACTTACAACTGACCACAAGAGGAACACATCCAACACCATGTCAGAAAGGCATGCCCAGCACTCACATCTGACCATGCGGGAACACATCCCACAACCTTGTCAAAAAGGCTCAGCACTCACATCCGATCATGCAGGAACACATCCCACAACCCTATCAAAATGGATCAACACTTATATCTAGCCAGCTAGAACACATCCTGCAACCATGCTAGAAGGGTTTTGCACTTACATCTAGCCATGCGGGAACACATCCTACAACCATGATAGAAGGGCTCTGCACTTACATCTAGCCATGTGGGAACACATCTTGCAACAATGCTAGAAAGTTTCTGTAATTACATCTAGCCATGTGGGAACACATCCTACAACCATGCTAGAAGAGCTCTCAACCCTGGGTTGAGGATTCCTGGTAACTGACTAGGTGCCTCCATTCTCCCAGAGAATGGCATCATCCCTTATATCTAATCAAGTGGGAACACATCCCTCAATCACTTCAGAATGGACCTACACTTATATATGATCATGTGGGAACACATCCCTCAATCACATCAGAATGGCCCTTAGCCCTAGACTAATTATTCCTGGTAACTGACCAAGTGCCTCCATTTAGGGAATGGCATTCAACACTTATATCTGATCATGTAGGAACCAATCCTACAGTCACATCAAAATGGATTAGCACTCACATTTGACATGGAAAGAACCAATCCTCTCACCATGACAGAATGGCTCAGGCCTTACATCTGAACATGGAAGGAGCCAACCTCTCACCATGTCAGAGTGGCTCATAGACTCATCACTTCCCCTTGGAAGGAACCTCGATCTGGAGAACACCAAAATTCTCCCTGAAGTACTCAAAATTCACTCTGGCTAATGGCTTTGTCAACACATCAGCTATCTGTTCGTCCATTGCAACATACTGGAGCTTCACTACTCCTTTCTATACCATATCCCTGATATAGTGATATTTGATCTCGATATACTTCAACTTATCATGGAACACCGGGTTCTCTGACAACTTCACACAACTCTGGTTGTCGCAATATATACAAGTAGCATCTAACTGGAGATCAAATAAATCAGACAGTAGCTTCCTCAGCCATACTGCTTCACAACTAGCTGAACAAGCTATGACATACTCTCCCTCCGCTGTAATCAATGCCATGCAAGACTGTTTCCTGCTAAACCAAGAGCTCATACCTAAGCCCATCCTGAAGCAACACCCTGAAGTGCTCTTCCTATCGATGGCACTACCTGCCCAATCTGAATCAACATAACCCTTCAGGTTAATATTCTGATTTGCCTCATATTTGATCCCATAATCAAATGTACTCCATAGGTACCTTAGAATATGCTTTGTAGAAATCAAATGAACATGTCTCAGATATGTCAGGAACTGGCTCAAGGTGTTCACAGCAAAATAAATATCTGGTCTCGTGTTCATCGGGTACATCAAGGACCTAATCATCTAACGATACATCATAGCATCAACCGCTTCTGATGAAGCATCACTCAATAGCTTCAGGTTCGATGCCATAGGTGTGGTCATGGCATTGCAGTCCAGTATACTGAACCTATTCAAGATCTCTACTACATAATTCCCTTGTCCCAAGGAGATTCTGCCACACCTCCATGCTTATAAAGTAGTGCATCATATCCAATTCTTTCATCTCGAAATCAATATCAAGTCTCCTTCTTGCAACTTTAATGAGTTCCTCTTTTCTGTCAGGAACAAGTCATCGACATATAATAGGAGCATCACTGGTCTTCCACCTTCAACCTTGAAGAAAACGTTGGAATCCTCTTTACTCCCAATAAATCCTAGATTCATCAGTAATCTATCCATCTTGTCATATCATGTCGAACCTCAGGATCTTCTGTAGTCACTCCCTTTGAAGTGAAGCATCATACTCCCTCTGTCTTTCATACTCTATGCACTCTTTTCGTGAGAAGCCTCTTTCTATGAATCTTGCCTTGTATCCCACAACGTTTCCATCTACTGCATGATGGAACTATGAAATTCCCTTCATGTATCGATACTGCATCCTAGACATCATTCTTCTTGAACTGGTCTTCCCTTTCTTCTTGGTTACTTCTTCATAGCTGGAAAGTTCTGCATCAATGATGTTGTTGCATTCATCATATTATTCTTTATCTATCATCACTTGTTCTTCGGAACAAGTCTCATCCTTCTTTTCTTGTAGGTGATTATGTACATGATCTTTCCTACAAGTCAAATGCATTAGTTTTATGGTTAGAAACATTTCATAAGGCATATTCATAATGGAAAATTCTTATGCATAAGTATATGATCATGCAACTATTTTAGCCAATGAAACATTTATCCATATCTCACGAAACTTTTCTAGATGCCTTCCATCTGTACCAGGACAACATTGAGATTGTGCACTAATCCAATATGTTAGCAAAGAGGTTTCATTCTAGATAAGTAGCAATAGATATTTGTATAGCACCATGAGCTACTTACCCATCACATGCGTATTAATGCAAACATTCTATCATGCATAATACATCAACTGAATATAAACAAATGGATAACAAAATAATATCATGAAACAACAATTGAATACTTATCTTTGTTTGTTTCATGGGTAGACTCCTTCTTGAGCCTTCATCATCTTCTTCATTCATGATAGCATCGTTTCTTATCCAAATGCTAAGATGGATAAAAGTTTCTTCAAGAGTTGAGTCCTTTGTATTCCTCATCGCTTGAGGGATCTTCTTTGGATGGTGAGAGCTTGATTTTTAGTTGATCCCATCTTCTCTTCTCTTATTATGAGTCGAGCTTCTTCTTCTTCTGAGAATCTACTGAAAGTAATCACTTCCTTCTGGAACACATTCCTCATATGAATGAATCCCATGATCCTGGGAGGCCATTCAAGGTGGCTATCACCACTTATGCATTCTTCACTTCTTATTTTATTGCTTGAATTTGTTCTTTGGTTTGAGAGACCCTTGTAAAGTATGACTGTATGGTCTCTTCATTCTGGATCTTCACATTCTACAACTGTTTTCTCAAAGTCATTTTCCAATTTATGTTCTTCCCTTCAAATAGCTTGGTCAAGGAATCAAACATATCTTTCGGTGTCTTTAGGGAAGACACATATGGTATAAGGTGATCCGTGATTGAATCAGAAATGACCTTCTTGACCTTGAACAAGTTCTTCTTGTGTAAGGTTCTTAGCCTTATCTCCCTCTGGAACTGGAACCTCTCTACTTATGTAGGTGTCCAATTCATTTGCTTCAGAGAGATCATATACTTCCATGCTTAGAAGTTTTCAACTTCACCAAGCTTGTCATCAAGCTGATGTGATAGATCATTTTGAAATGATAACCTCAAATGAAAATAGAAAAAGATTATATCTTACCGATTTGAGGTGTCCATCCTAATTCTAGAGCTAGATGATCTAGGGTTTTTCAGAGAAACTATAATTTTCAAAACTTGGAATCTTTCAGATATGATTGGATAGAAATATAGACCTCTTCAAGTTGATCTTTCCAATGTACTCATTTTTTGAAAACAGTGGAGGGAAGCTCCCAGAACAGGAAGCCCTAGTTTACCAATTTCTTCTACAGAAATTCTTGATACTATTTCTGTGGTATCACCAAAATTACTGATCCCATGTCTCTGAACCTTCGCACTGAGGTATCCTCACCTTTCCCTATTCCAACACCACAAGTTTCGTCACAATTGGTTTCACCAATTGGGACTTATGATCATTTTCCCAAGGTGACCTATTTCAGGACTGTTCAGCATAACGAAGTTGTATGGACTTCCATATGTCACTATTTCATCATTTGGGTCTGAAAATTCTACCAAAGAAAGTAAACTCCGTTCCCTTTCTATAACATCTTCATAAATTTCATTTGGACCTTTGTATCCTGAGATATAGGAATTCTCCCCAGGTGTCATGTTTAGGATGAATCCTAGAAGAGGCTGGAACCCCAACTTTGAGGGATCATACCTCCTAGAATATAGTGAATAGGAGGCTAAACTTTGGATACAGTCAAATAAGGATTTTATCTTCATCTTATGAAAGTTTCAGCTCCCGAGCCTTCTCCAATCCCGAGATATAGCAAATGTACCAAAACTTATCAGTTTTAGTATTTTAGGGTTTTTTTGGGTCGGGGTCAAACTAGGGTTTGACTTTCCTGGAGTTATACCCAACCAAAAATCTCGACCCAGGTCTCTAAAATTTTATTTTTATGAGGAGAGAAATCCTATGTCGGGCTCACTAAAAAATTCCTCTTCTATAAGAAGCCCTAATTTCCCGCACCAAAAACTGAAAATGCTCGAAATCAGATTCTACTTCGACAGAAAGATGCGCCCTTCAATGGAGAGTCAGCCTATCATAATTTTTCTAAAGGATTGTGGAGAGAGACCCAAAAAGTAAGAATCCCTAGCTTCTGTAGCTGCACAATTTCTTCTTATCAGGTTAGCTCTGATACCATGTTAGATTTTAATCATTCAAGCTAGCATTATGATCTTAGGATCTTTAACTAAGAGAATAACATGCATAGCAATAAAAACAAGAGACAAGAGACACAAAGAATTTTCCTTGAGAAAACCATAAAGGAGAAAACCCTACAACTTCCTCAGAGATAGAATCAACACCAAAAGTAAAACCCGAAAACATAAAGATGATCTCCCGACAACAGTAGTCTCTCTCTCTCATCCCAACAACTTCTCTCTCACTCATGTTCCTCAGTGAGTGAGTGTGTGTGTGATAAATAGAAAGGCTCACTCTCTATTTATATTCTTTCGTTCACTTGATGTCCACTTCAGCATGTTGGCCCCACTTAACAATTACTTACTAGGGCCAACATAAATAGGAGAGTCTAATAACCCTAGTGCCCCATAACTTGTGGGGACTTTGCCCCTCCGATCAGCAAGGAGGGTTAACCTTAACAAAATGGTGGGGACTATTGCCTCGAATTATAATAACTCACCTAGGTTCGACTTCTCTAGGATAGTCTAATAACCCTAGAGCCCCACAACTACGAGGACTTTAACCCTTGATCAATAAGAGGGTTACCCACAATGACTTTACATCACTTATTTACATTATTGAATCTCCCAATAGGAATATCGAGATATGACATGAATCAATTACATTACGAATGCTTCATGGAATAAACATCGGGGTACAATACATAAAATATACAAGTGAATACATTCCGAAGTTAGAATTGCATCAACAAAAACCAACCTTCTTCCTTGTTTCAACTGCTCATTCCGCCTCCCTCCTTCTGCCTTCCATAAGCAAATTTCGAGGTGCGAAAACAATTAATTCAGATGGATTCTGACTTTCTAATATTCATGGACTTAAGTAGAATGCATGGGAAACTTAAAGGCCTATATAGATGTAAGAAACAAGTGAGAATAATAAAAAAACCATATACTCAACCTAGAACAGTAAAAATTTCCATAATTAGAAAGGTCATGTGGACAAGGGAAAAAAATCAAACCCCTAGAACAAAGCATGGCTTCTATAAACCCATGGGTCATACCTCAAGTATAGTCCTAGACTTTCAGTCAAGGAGGAGTAACACACCAGCTCCTAAGCATTACTTTCATTAACAACTTAAGACTATTGTTTATCATTTCATCAACAGGGAATCATACATTGTTATAGCTATAGACATGCCTTGAACTTATCAATCAAAGGAGTTCATACAGCATACATCTAACACTTTACCGGTACAAATATTTCACTAGTTGAGTTACCATATTACCAATGCATGGCATCATTGTTCAAAATATATTCCCTGCAGAGATCCTTTAAGTTTTAATAAAAAACTGAAAGACAAAACACAACAACATTTCTCAAAACCCTAATCCTTCCAGCAACCAGCTCGTGTTCTGGATATTAGGACATAGGAAGCATATGTTCTCGTTCTTAAAACATAGGAAACATAACCATAACTTCCAGTAACCCACATTTAGTCATGTAAACCAGTAAATCAGAAACCCCTTAGCATGCAATACTTGGGCGTCTTAACCCATTGGAGATACCCTATCACCAATTTCTTTTCATGGTCAATCAAACAGAACAAGACGACACGAGTTCATAAGAATCATTCCACAAACAATAGTTAGCAGAGCTACTTCCCATACCTTACCTTGTACATAGCAGCAATATCTAGTCGAATACACTTTCCATACTTCCAACCCTTGACACAGGAAACAAAAGGCTATAAATTGCATTTTTTATACTCCAAGTATTTAACCTAGTAGTAATAACTTGTCCAAGCTATTCTTCATATGTTGAATCCTTCACGCAGGTAGCGGTAAGCTATCTAGTACACACTATGGCTTCGGGATAACAAACATTCTATCAACAATACATTCCCAGTTCTTCAATCATAGGAAACCAACATGTTCCAGATGTAGACAACAAATAAGTGTCCCCAATATTAAAAAATAGGAAACAATACATGTTCCAAATATAAACACAGGAAACAATAAAATCAACCACATCTGAGCACATAACCGGTATCTCAGGGACTGGTTAGCATGCAAGGCTTAAATGTCTTAAACCATCAGAATAACCATGTTACCAAATTCATTTCACAATCAATCAACATAGTATGAGCATACATTTGCACGTAAGCAATGTTTTCATGAATAGCCTAAAAATTGGTATTCATCATTTCATCAATATTGAAAACACATATTTTCCCATAACACCATACTTTGAAATTATTAGAATGGAAGAACAAATCCCAATATTCAAACCTACTTGTAATGCAATCTGCAATAAAAAGGGAACAACCACATTCCACCCAACCATATATTAAGCATAGAGGTTTCCTCTGTCCTCAATCACCCCCGAGCTAGTTATGCATGCCAAGAGTAGTGACAGTCAAATCCAGTCCCATTCTCTAGTGGGGAGTCCCTTGTCTTCCACAGGCACCATCTCCTTCAGCTTACCTAAATGCACAGTGTCTCCTAGGCCAACACCCCAACATACTGAGTGGTGCTCTCATTATAGTTTCATCCTAGGTGTTTTCCATCTCTTGGAATCTCTATTCGACTGCCTTTTTGGTTCCTTGAGTGGATCTAGGGCCATACTAGCCCTCCCATGCCTAGTACAACTGTCTGAGAATGACCCTTCGCGTCCCCCGCTCTTCGCATGCATAATTCCCCATTCAATGTGGTTGTCTCTCTAATTCGTATTTTTCCTAAAAGAATAATGTTTCAGTTACATTTGTCCTCCAAGGACTTATTGGCATATTCCAGGTTTGTCAATCATATTCAATAAAATAAAAATAGGACAATTAATATTACATAAAATGTTTATGTATCAGGGGATGTTACATTCTTCGCCCTTATTGTAACATTGTCCTCGGTGTTCTCAGTCATCTTTCGTAGATTTTGAAACTCCCTCTAATTCGTAAGTACTAATTTCTTCTTGTCCATCCTTGCACACAGACTTCTTATTTTAGCATGTTTATGATGTCTTGACACGTTCACTCTATTTGTTCATCTGTCTCTTCTTGGAATCCAATCCTGTAGACAAAAATTTTGATGTAACTTTACATCCTGGTTAGGGAATTCCCCTCTTTAGCACCTCACTCAGTTGGAATACTTATTTTAGGAAGTCTCTCTCCCATTTTCCCCAAGAATGGGTAGATTTCATAACAAACCTGCTGGATATAGGTGTCCAGTCTTCACCTATTGACACCCCAAGCCATTAGATAGATAGTTACTTAACTCTACCTCTACCATGTCCAAATATTTTCTTCCTGGGGGTTGTTACCATCCTTTGGTATCCCAGGTGTCCTGCATTGGGAGGTATGTACATCTCATTTGTAATTAACAATTTTAACTCAGCCACAACATGCATGGATAATCACATGAAATCATCAAGAGGGTGATAAACAACCAAATATTTATTGGCATTTTCAGTTCATCAGTCATCATTTTCCTCTAAGGACATGTTTTCCTCATCATGACATACCAGTATGCCATCCACCTTAGAGGTCATCATAAAGAGAATCTCCATCAAGAATTTTCAAATCTATTTCCATACAGAAGTTAATTTCCCAAACATAAGGTCCTTGTCCTTTGTTTGTCTCCTGTAGACTGAAGTACCTAGTTTTCTGCAATACGTTATCAAACAATAAATAGTATTGATAATAAAAAATATGAATTTACAATTCGGTTTACTACATAAGTTGGATTTCACAACCAAGAGGCCATCCTCATATTAAGTGGAAACTCTTACCCTTATCACTTACACTTTGCTGCCCAACCTGGAGAACCATATAGCATGTCATCCTAACACAAATTTCATATTAGTCAAGCAATCAATACAATATCAAAATTCCAAAGTTGGGATTTAGAAGTCCTTTTTGTTTAGTTACCACTATGGGGTCCTCTTCAGACATTTGTCCTTTGCATGTGGAAAATTCTATCTTTATTTTATGGGACACACCCACACTACCTGTAAGCTGGTACTTCCAATTGTCCCTACAATTTTGAACATCCCTACATACCATCCTTTCATCGCAGGAATTATAGTTAATTTTCAGAATTGCAACATCCACTTCTATAGTCACTTTATATGCATCATTAAATTTTTCAAGATCATTTTACCTTACATAAGATAAAATTCCAGTGCTCATGATCACACCTTCATATTCCAGACAATTTTGTACTTTCAACAGAGCATTCAATCAAACATGGCTATTTTTTTGCGCAATTTTTTTTTCTTGTATTCATAGCAGTTCAGGAAATGATTTCCTAACTCACAATAATTCCATCATTTTAGATATTAAATAAATTGCACTGAATTAGTTATCCACAGAAGGAATCTTGTATGTGCCCATACATACCTTGGCATCAAACTCCAAGCGCTTCTTGGATGAATCCTTCCTTCAGAAGTTCTAGCACGAGTATATATACCCGAGGTTCATCTCCTTATGGAACTTTACAAGTTCATATGCATGCCTCCTCAAACTGGATATATGTATACTCAACCAATCTCATAGAACCTAACACCTCCTTGGGTGCTCTATGGCAGTTCTTTTATAGATCCTAACACTTGTTTTGGGTTCTCACAGGCAGCTATGGCTTACCAATATCAAGTGCTTCCTTTTCGGACACCATAATACATAGGGATTATTCTCTTCATGGATTCCCCACTCCCATGACAATCCCCTTACATGGCGTGAATGTGTGCAGAAAGAACACTAACTAGATGTCTTACACATGGGCGTCCCCAACGATGCATATTGGTGCCTAGCTCACCAGGGGAAATTTATGTACCCCAAGTACATCCTTTCGGGAAGCTATGTACCCCAAGTACATCCTTTCGAGAAGGTATGTACCCCAAGTACATCCTTCCTCCTTATACCATTTTCTCAACTTTGTATGTAGAATAATTCTTCTCATATCATTGCCATTACTAGGTCTGGTTCCTGCAGCTATACCACCAGTAATCATTCACAATCTATATCTCTTATATTTGTATAGCATCAATATTTCCATCTATCATAGACATAATGTTCTTAGAACTAGAAATTTTTATACTTACATGGCATGCTCTTGATGTTATCCCTTATCTACTATGATCCATCATAAATACAATGGATTAAATTGATAACATCATCTTGCTATTATTTCGTAGAATAAAACAAATCATACTGGTTTTAGATGTTACCTGATTGGATGGGTCTCTTACTCGGGGTTACCCAACCCTCACCAACCTAATTATGATATATTTATTGTCCTAGACTTTCTCCATAAGGCTATTGGTAATTTGCATGGTATCACTAACATTCTAACCATGCTTATATGCCCTTGGTCATGCAATTATTGCCATGGACCATAATATCACAGACAACAATAATTATCAGTGGTGGTTTTGGTGTACAAGTAAAAACTTTACTAATTTTTTCCATTATTTACTATTGCATGTATGCAACACATTTTCACTGGCACCATGTCCTATCTATTAATATGCCTACTAGTGCATAGGCATCTGAACTATCAATTTTCTTGGATTTCCAGCATTCCTAGGACACATTTTTATGTACATGGAATTCCTAAAATACAAATATATTAGCAAGAGAATAAATTGGCTTATCATAGCAAGAGACTCCCTACATAACAGTTGGTCCAATTTCATAGCTTCTCTGGGAAGGAATTTGCAGCATAACAGCTCTGGTCCTCTACAATTATATGGTAGCACTCTTTTTGGGGCATCTTGCAAGTCTAGTGCTAAACCTTCCTTTGGGATTTAGCTTGTTCTTTAATTAGAAACCTACAAATTTGGCTTCTTGGCCAATTATTTTCCTCGTACTCTTCGAGGGGATAGTCCAGATATCTATTCTGGAAACACATTCATAAGCTTATTTAAGACAAGGTATTCCTTTACCTGTGTTTGACCTTCTTTAAAGAGAAGGTCCATGACTCACACTGTATACAACTTGCATCCTTTTCCATACCTTTCTTTAACTGCAAGGTGGATAACTGGCTTTAATCAAGAGGCTTGCTAAAATCCCTTACCTTCTCAAACATATAAGTAAAGGTTTTCTAAAAAACCATCCATTATTACTTTATGTTTTGCTAACCAATCTATGTCAATAACCATATTATACATACAACTGGATCTCTACTAGGGTTAATATCAACAACATATGCATGAATCAAAATTTAACATTATTATATTTCATGATTCACAGGGATACTAGGATTTTTATTCCTTATACTCACTGGTAGGTAAATGTATTCACTTCACAGGGACAAATTTATTTATAGTGCATTTTTACTTTGCAGTAGCACCTTTGTGATTTATTTGGATATCCAAGTAAACACACCAAGTTTTAAAAATACTCTAAGTACTCATCCGAGCTATCCAACACCATAATAATTAGGTGTAAAACAATCAAATTATACCTTATGATCGTTTACTTTATCTGCACTGATCACCTGAAACATTGAATCATACACAACTAACTTATATGCAATAATCCTCATCTAACTGAGGCTCAAAAAGGGTTATAACAACATATCTCTTTTCACCTCATTACAAAGCATTCTTCTCAGAAATAATTCAAGAGGCCATTATTAATCATATAAAAACAGTCATACAGCGACCCTTGTGCATACATGATCATTAATTCATAATATCGTAACCTATTTTAGTCCTATATCAATCATGTAACGTCCACCAAAGACAACCATACATGCATTCATTACCATACAAGCATTCCTTGTAGTACATTTATAACTCATTAACCATCATACACCCATTAGAATGCATTGATCAGAGTACAAAATCATGACTCATCAAGAAAAATATGGTTATCATTTTATTACCTTGGTGTGCTTCAGCAGAACTAGATGTTTCCAAAATGCGACAGGGTTGAAACTTGTGGCTCATTCCAAACAAAACCTTTATGGTTAGAAAATAAAAATTCCATGTTGCAGTGGAACTAGATGTTCCCAAAAGGAGAAAGGGTTGAAACCTGTGGCTTTGATACCATATGTAACATACCCATATAACCTGAAAATATGCATAGTAAAAAAAAAAATTCAAATATAATTCTTTCCCATGCATTTTGGATATAGCCTTCAAAAACATTCAAGCTTAATATTTTTAAAAATAATAACCGACGTTAATTTTTACAATAAAAATCAGCCTTGCACATTTAAATCCACTTCTGCAACTAGGAAGGTCGTTTCCACACTGAAAATGACCCTTCCAACTTTCACTTTCCGCACTCCGCCCTTCCTCCTTCTACTATGCACTTTAGGAATTAGAACCCTAACCTTTGACAGAGTTTTTTATCCACCCTTCCATGTTTCACATTCCTCCTTTTTTCCTTCCACTGCAGACTGCGAAAATCGAAAACCTAATATGCGACGGAATCATTTATCCCCATTTTCGACTTTTGCATTCTGTCTTTCCTCCTTCTGCTGCGGACTGTAGAAATCGAGAAACCTACATGTGACAAAAACATTCATCCTCACTTCCCCTTTCCACCTTCCAATTTATCCTCCTTTCTGCTATAGAACTCAGAAATCGAGAATTCAACATTTGTCAGAGGAATCTAACCACTTTTCCCCTTCCTCCTTCCACTTTTTTTCCTTTTCGCTGTAAAAATTGGAAATAGCGGACTCAACATTTGAGGGATGCATTAAACCACTTTCTGCCTTCCGCTTTTCCGCTACAGAACTCAGAAAGCAAGAACTCAACTTTCGATAGAGGCGTTTAACCATTTTCTTCCTTCTGAATTCCTCTTTTCTGCTACAGAACTCGAAAATCAAGAATTCAACATTTGACAGAGACAATTAACCATTTTTTTCCTTCCTCCAAGTTTCCCCTTTCGTCCCTTTCATTGCAGAATTTGAAAAGCGAAAAAATAACAAATCGATACCTTCATTTGTTCACCTTCTACTTTTCACCTTCCGCCCCTCGGGGATAGACTACAGATCGCTGAAACCAACACTTGGCCTCAATTCTCTTTCTGATTTCTACCTCCCACCTTTCACTTTCTGCTATAGACTCCAGGGTGCAGAAACAAACACTTTACCTTAGGATTTTTTTTCTCCTTTCCACCTCCTCCTTCTTCCTTCCACATGCGGATTCTGGGGTGTGGAAAACCAACCTTCTGCCTTATCTCAACTACTCATTTTGCCTCCCACCTTCTGCCTTCTGTATGAAGATTATGGGGTGAAGAAACACTTAAGTCAGATGCATTCTAACTTTCTATTCTTCATAAACTTAAGTAGACTGCATGGTAAACCAAATGGGATATACATATGTAAGAAATACGTGAGAATAATAAAACAACCATATACTCAACCTAGAACAATAAAAAGTGCCATAATTAGAAAGGTCATGTGGCCAAGGGGAAAAACTCAGACCCATAGAACGAAGCATGGATTTTATAAACCCAGGGGTTATACCTCAAGTACAGTCCTAGAATTTCATTCAAGCAGGAGTAACAAACCACCTCCTAAGCATTACTTTAACTAACAGACTTAAGACTGTTCTTTATCATTTCATCAACAGGAAAGCATACATTGCTATACCTATAGGAATGCCTTGAACTTATCAATCAAAGGAGTTCATACAACATACAACTAACACTTTACTAGAAAAAATATTTCACTAGTTGAGTTACCATCTTACCAATGCAGGGTATCATCGTTCAAACGATATTCCCTACTGAGATCCTTTCAATTCTAATAAAAAATTGAAAGACTAAAC